>JAHBCN010001646.1:0-110614 GCA_019359885.1 Listronotus oregonensis | reverse complement strand
AAAAAAAAAAAAAACCCTTTTATTATTTTTTTAAAAAAATTTAAATATTCCAATTTTAAAAGTAAATATTTTAAAATTTTTAAAAGCTAATACAAACTTGTTATGTTTAAACTAAAGCTAAATTTTCGATTTGCTCAAGTTTTTTTGAGCACTGTTGGTTTTTAATTTAAACCCTTTTTTGAAAATGTAAGATTATCCATCTCGTCAAAAGGGTTTCCCTTTTTAAAAAATTACAGCAATGCCCAAAAGAAAAAAAAAGGTAAAAAAAACCTAAAAAAACCCAAAATACAAAAAAATTTACTTTTTTTACTTTTTTCTGGAAAATTTTAATTAACATCGCTTTTAAAAATACCAAATCCAAAAACCATTTTTTAAAAAACCCTTTTTTACAAATTTTTATTTTTATCAAATTAATTATTTAAACTACAAAGAAAAAATTTTAAACAATAAACAAAATTTTTAAAGTCAACTTCAAATTATTTTGGGATCATTAAGTACAGAAAACCCAAATTTAAAAGTTAAAGGCCCATTAAGGACCAATTTCAGCTGGTGAAAGAAACATTTAAAATTTAAAGGGGGAAAGAAAATTTTTAAAGAAAATTAATTAATGTGAAAAAAGTGTTGGTGCAACCGGCCATAAGAGAAGAAAGGATACGCTTGATCTGTTTGTTTTAAAAAAAAGGGATATTGGCTTTTTTATGGAGAACAGAGGCAATTATTGGAAGAGGAAGATTAACGGGAGGATTGAGAGATAATTTGCAGAAAAAATATGGCAAATCGTTTTAGTTATTTTTAATAGTTAAATTTAAAAATTTATATAAAGAGAAAAAAAAAACTTTTTAAAACAGTACCAACTTTACCTGTCTTTATCCCAAAAAGATGTCCCACAACCCCTAAATGTATAAATGCTTGCCATTCTTCTTCTGTTGCTGAATATATCCCAAAAATTTTTCTACTTCAATCACCTGAAATCCCAAAACCAAACGGGTTAAAGCCACCCCCTTTTTTTGGGAAATTCTGCTTATTCCCCCCTTGATGCTTTTTTTTTTTAGCTGAGTTATGGAGATTTTTTACTTCGCATAAAATCTCCATAATCTAAAATATATGATGTTATTAATTTTGACTTTTCTTGTAACGAAAAGGGGGAAAAAAGTTCTGTAACCCAAAAAAATGGATCTCGATTTTTTTGCAGTTTTTTGACATTTTGGGCCCCCCAGATCACAAAAAAAACGGTTTTATAATTTTTTTCATCTGTCGGTCTGTCTTTTTTTTCCCCCATTTGTTGTTGGCGCCATGTCGCAGGATCGAAATGGAATATTAATTTTAAATTTGGTGGATTGTAAATTTTTTCAATTTTTTTTAAAAAACGCGTATTATATCATTATTTAAATTCATTGCTTTTAAGAAAAAAACCCCCCCCCAAAAAATTTTTTGGGGAACATTTTATTTTTTAGAGTTAGCTAGTTGGAGGATTTGTAATTATAAATCAGTTCCAGTTAACTGTCATTGGTAATATGCTCTTTTAAAATAAAATTTAAGAATTTTAAAAAAAAAACCCCCTTTTTTCTTGAAAAAAACCCTAAAAACAAAGGAAAAGAATGAACGCGGGGGGGCCCCGATACGTCACGGTCTCATATAAAAAACCCCCGTATAAAACCGTGACGTATCGGTGTTATTCTAACAGCGTTCGATCTCTAGGAAAAATTATTTAAACCTAATTTTATGTGACTTAAGTTTTTTTAAAGGGGGAAAAAATTTTTTAAAGGGTTTTTTGGGGAAAAAGGGGGGTAGTTTTCACCTCAAAAAAAAAAAAAGCAACCTTCAGCATAATGAAGATTAACAGAGGAGGGTAATTTAAAACCCCCCCCCCAAATTTTCATAAAAAAAAACTGTGATTATATTTCATTTTTTAGGTTTTTTTTTTTATCATAATGGGGGGTTGGGGTTTTTTGGGGGGGAAAAAAATTTTAAATAATTTTTTAAAAAAAACCCAAAAACTACATTTTCAATTTTTTTTAAGTAAAATTTTTTCGCAACTTAAGCTTTAATGTATTTTTTAGGGGGTTTTTTAATAAAGGGTATTTTAAAAAAAAAAAATAAAAAGCGCCCAGGCATTATAGTCCTTTGAAAACTACGGTAAAAGGTCGGGAAACGCTGGACTTGACGAGACCACTTGTCCCTTATGTATTTTTGGGGGCTGATTACGAAAATTGGGGGGGTTTTTAAATTGCAGCAATGGTCGAAACACCCCAAAAAAATTTTTAAAAAAACCCCCCCAAAAGGGGTGGATTTTGGGAAAAAAATTTTTATTTCGCAAAAAAGCCGGGGTTTTAAGTTTTTTGGGTCGCTGATTTCGAAAATCGGGGTGTTTTTGACTAGAATATTTTTTGTTACAATTTTTCATGTGAGAAACACCCTCCCAAGGGGTGGGGGTTTTTAAAAAAAATTTTTGTTTCCCCAAAAAAAATTTTTTTGTTTTTTTCATTGGGGAAAAAAACCCCTTTCCCCAAAGGGGGGGTTTTGGGGAAAAAAAAAAATATCTTAAACTTTTATGAAGACGAAGACCTTGAAGAGGAAATGGAGTTAGAGCTTTTTCCAGAAATATTGATTCAGGAAACTGAAAATCAACGGGGTAGAGTGATTTTTTCGATTCACAGAAAAAAATTTCCCCCGTTTATTGGGAAAGGGGGCAACAGAATTTGACGACGATGAAGAAATTACTTCGATGCAAAAAAAACCCAGACTGGATTTGAATACAACTGAATAGTAATATTTTTTTTAAAAATTTTATACTTGTCATATTTCATATATATTAATAAAAATATATTCCATTTTTAGATTTTGGAATTTTATATTTCATTTTTTAACAAACCCAGGGGGGGGTTTTTGCATGTGGGGGTTAAAAAAAATTTTCCCGTCTCGACACCCCGATTTTCGGGAAAAAAAAACGACCCAAAAAATATAAGATAGCTTAAAAATTTCGAAATGTCAATTTTTTTTAAAACCCACCCCTTTTGGGGCTTTTTTTAAAAATTTTGGGGGTTTTTGGGGGAGGGAAAAAACAACCCCCTTTTTGTAATCGGTTCCCCCCCAAAAAATTTGGTCAGTTTTTAAAAAAAAAAAAATTATTTATTTTAGCCCAAAAAATAAAATTTTCCAATGCAAAATTAATGTTAATAAAAGATTTTTAAAAAACTGAACGTTTTTTTTGATTTTTGGGGGAAAAAATTTTTTAGAGTTTTTTTAAATCAAAAAATCCGTCTAAGAAAACTTTTAGGCAAAAATTTTCAAGACGGATGATTTTGATTTAAAAAAGGCTTAGGTTTTTTAAAATTTTAAAAAATTTTAGTTAACCACAATTGGTTTTTTGGGGTTTTTGCCTAAGAGCCAGTGACCGGGACACAAAAAGTATTTCATTAGAACCCAATATTTTCACAGTAACCCCCTTTTACACCATACAGGGGAAAAAGGGGGTTTTTAAAACCGGGGGGGTTTCTCCCCTTCTGAATCAGATGCGACAGGTATCGAAATTTGACTGTTTTTAAATGATTTTACCAGTCTGTGTTGGGAAATTTAATAATATATTACTATTATTATTGAAAAAAAATAATTTTGGGGGGCACAAAAAAAAAATATCTTTAAAAATAATTGCCCAATTCCTTTAAATTTCAAAGGGGGAAGGGCAACTTTTTTATTAAAAGTTTATTTTTAAAAAGTTCTGATGGTAAAAACTAAATGTAACCATCAAATGTCAAAATTACCAGTTGTATGGAAGGGTTTAATGTGTGTGAAAACCCAAGGAAAATATATTATTATTAGGTTAACGAAAAAGTTTTTTTTTAAAAAATTTCCATGATCCAAAACCTTAAATAACAAAGGTCAAAATTTCCATGATAAAGGTTTATAAAAAAAATTTTTTTTTTCTTCGGATAAAAACCTATGGTCAATTATTTTAAAATTTTATATTTTTTATTATAATTGTTTGCCAGATGTTAGACGGGAAAAGGGTCTCCCATTGTTTTTTTTCAAAAAAATATAATATATTTTAAAACGTAGAGGGTCAAAACATTTAAATCAGTCCTGGTTTTTGGCATTGCGTTTTGCAAAAGAGGGGTTTCGTTGCTATAGCCAAAACTGAAGACCTGAAAGTACCCAAAGCGTAAATAAATCTGTACAGTTTTCATTTGTGGCGCAATTTTTGTTTTGCAAATGCTTTACGAGAAAAAATTTATCACGATTCCGACGGGGAACCCGCTAAAAAAGGCCCCCTAAACCCCAAAAAAAGATTTTCCCCGGAAATCTGCCAAAATAGGGGAATTGAAAAAAAAAAAATTTCCTGAAACCAAAAAAGATCCTTAAATTTTTTCGCATCACCAAATTTTTTTCCCAAAAAGGGAAAAAAACCATAACCTTCCTACTGGATAGATGTGTTAAAAAAAATAGATGAAAAAAAAAAAAGGGTGAAGGAAATTTTCGGATCATTGAAATTACGGTCTAATTATAAAAAAAAAATGTTAATTGAAACCTTTTTTAAAAAAATATCAATAAATTAATAAAAAAAAACCTTAACCCCTTTTTTTTTTTAGAAAAACAGAATGGACCCAAAATTATATAATGATAGGTAGGGGGTTTTTCATTTCTATGAACTTTAATTATTAAAAAAAATACATTATTGCCCGAGAAAGGGGAAAAATTTTCCGCCCGCTTAAAGGAATCCATAAGATATCTGATTTTTTAGAGGGGGGAGCTAAAAAGAAATTTTTTGGGCCCCCATTGAAAATATAGATTTTAAAAAAATGGGAATTTTTTAGACTACAAGGATTTTATTTATTTTAAAAAAAAATTTTCCCCAAATTTATTTTTGGCAGTTATTAAAACCCATTTTTTTGGGGCCTTGGGGGTTTTTAGTTTTTCCCACCCGTTAATGTTTAAAATTTTTTTGCTGAAAGCATCCCCAAAGACCTAAGAATTGCCAAAGGAAAAGAAGTTATTTCAGCTTTGTCCCCTTTATTTACTAAAAAAAATTATTAAAAGAATAAATTTTTGAAAAAAAAATTTTAAAATGTTAAAACAATGTTCAATATATGATTTTTTTTAAACTTACTTTGACCAGGTTTAAAGTCCGAACGTACCAAATAATGAAAAAAAGGGGGGGTGCCCTTTATAAGGCAGTTCACTACCGAATTTTGTATGCATAAGAATTTTTTTAAATTAAGGATGGAAAGAACCGATACTAAACCAAACAGCTTTTTGGAAAATATTGCAAAATGTTTTGTGGTAAAAATCTTGTCCCCTAAAAAAAACAAAAAAAAAAGGAAATCAATTTTAAACTTTGTCTATACATTTTTGGGCCAAGATCCTAAAAAAATATTGAGATTTTGAAAAAAAAGGAAATTAATGAAAACTTTTAAATTGAATATTTCCAAGGAAAATTTTAAAAAAAGACAAATGGTTTTAAAAAAATTGCAAAAAAAAAAATTTTTTTTATAGTATAGCAAATGTTAAATAGTAAAAAAAAATGTTATATGAGAAAAAAATTTTCAATTTTACCGAACGTATATTTTCCAAAAATAGTTTATTTTTTTTTGTTGTTTTAAATTTTAAAATTATTTGCGTTTTTGCTAAAAGTACAAACTTAAAAAAAAGAACTAAAATAGAAGGCAAAAATATAATTTCAAAAAATTACTCGAAAAATATTTCAAAATCAATAATTATGAAAAATAAATTTTAAAAAAAAAAATTTGAAAAACCATTTATAAGTTTTAAAGTATTATAAATTTCCCCTTTTTTAAAAATTTTTTCTTTTAAAAAATTTTTTTAATTAAATTTTCCTTTTTAAAATATTTTTTAAATTTAATTTTTTAAATAAATTTTTTAAAAAAGCGAGGGGGGTTAAAAAAAGAAATTTTTAATTTTATTTTTAAAAATTTTTTCATCAAAAATTTGGGTTCTCATTTTTTTAAAAAATTTTCCAACTGTCCATGGCATCCCCCCTTCTTTCGAAAGATTCCACAAAAATTTTGCAAAAAAAAAATATATTTAATTTTTTTTTTCATTGGTTTGGGGAAAGACATGCCTTTTTATTTTTCATATAAAAACCATTTTTTTCTGTTTTTTTTTTTTTTGTTTATTTGGGAATAAGTCAATAATTTTGAGGCTTTTTTTAAATTTGACTTGTCACTATAAAAAAAAGGCCTTCCTGTGACCATAAAGCACACAAAAGAAAAAAAAGGATGTAAGAAAAAAAAAAACGTTTTAAAAAATCTATGTGTGACGTGAATTTTTTAAAAATTTTTTTTGGGGTATGGGCCATAATATTACATTTTTTTTAAAATTAAAAAAAAATTACTTGTCTATTAAAATAGAGATATAGTTACTGGACCATGCAATTTAGGAAGAAAATCCCTTTTCATCTTTTAGTTGTCATTATTTAGTGGGGGAAACGAAGAAACCCGGGGGTTTTTTTTTTTTTTTTTGTGCAAAGATAGATTTGAATGCTGTTTTTGGGGATTTAAGGTATGAACGTCTACAAACTTTGTGAACAAATTAATGAGAAAAAAAAAACTGTTTTGTGCAAAAAAAAAAATTTTAAAAATGCTTTAAAAAAATGTGCAAAAAAAAAAAAATGTATAACTAGGTAAATAATGGGGAAAGGGGCCCAATTTTTTTACTGGGGTTTTTTTTGAGGTAGCTGAACACGAATATGATATTATCAAGGACCTACAAGCCGGTGCCGATGTTGAAAAAGTCGTCTTCTGGAGTTTTACGAAATTTTTTCTCCTAGTATCACCCAAATTTTTTAAATTTTTTGGGTTTTTTTGAGGTCGCTATAAAAAAAATTGCATTGACAAGGACCTGCGAAATACCTGGGCCTAAAAATGGGTAAACACCCTTTGGAGTTTTACGACAAATCCTCCAATATCAGCCCAATTTTTTACTCAAGAGTTTTTTGTTGTTCCCGAACACGAATATAAAAGGCCTGCGGAGACCGGGGTCCCCCAAAAATGGGGTAAACGTCATTCTGAAGTTTTGTGACAAATTTACTAATATCACCCAATTTTTTGGGATTCGGGGGGGTTTTTGTTGGGGGGGGTTGGGAGATCCGGTGCGCACTAAGAATGGTTTTAAACGTCGTATTCCTTGAGGTACCTTTTTGGATAGGTTGGTATTAATGTCGTTTTGGGGAATTTTGTAGAATTTTTTAAGGTTAAAATTATAATTTTGCTTATAGTATTTATTCATAAAGTTGTTTAAATAAATTTTTAGATAAAAAAAATTTTTTTTTTAAAGTTTAAAATTTTAAAATAATTCATTCATAATTTCCCTTTTTTTTTCTTTTTGAAACCCCCCCAAAAAACAAAATTGGGCTGTTATTGGGATTTTGTAAAACTTAGAAGAGACGTTTTCACCATCCTTAGCCAGTGGCGGTTTCATTAGGTTTGGGGGAACCCCCCAAAAAAAAGGGGTTAAAAAAAAAATTTAAAAATATATATATTATTAATCTTTCATAGTTACAAATTTTAAAAAAATTCGAACATCTGTATTTATTGTTTTATTTATGTTATCTCAAATCCCAAAAAATTTTTAAAAAATTGACTGCTTTCGCTAAAATATCATTAATTTAATCGCGCGTCGCGTCGCATCTTCGAAGCCGATGCCGAGGTGGTTGCAAAAAAATGCAAACCGAATTGGATTCATTACGAGTACGCGTAAGATATGGAGTTCCTATTTGGCATTGGGCGCTGAATTATGTCTCATAAGGGAGGGTTTGACCCCGTAAAAACCCTTTTTTTATCCCAGGCTGATTTAGATTTGTTGAAGTATAATTTGTTATTTTGGTTTTATTTAAATAGCTACTTTTTTTTCTTACTTTTTTTTTATTTTTTTTCCATTAATTTTAGTGTGCTTATTTATTTATTTTTTTTTTAAAAACCATTAGAATTGCAACCCTTACTTTTTAACCCACGAGCCCCACCGCCTTTAAAACGCGCATGGTACCCGGGGGCCCTTAAAAAATTTTTTTCGGGTTAGGGCCGGGAAAAAACCCCCCGGGGAAAAATTCGGGGTTTTTCCCTCAAACCCGAAAATTTTTTTGTATTTTAAACTTTAATGCATTTCGAAAATACCATTTTTTTATTGTAAAAAAGGCAGTTTTTTTTTCATTAATTAAATTTTTTCACAAAGTTTTGACTGTCATACGAATCAAATGCAAAAACGCATTCAAACCATTTTTTCTGCACAAAAAAACCCCCAAGGCCTATTTTGTGGTACTTTCCCCACTAATTAAAGTTGTTAGTTCTGGTTTTTTTTAAAATAAAAAAAAAAACAACAGATTATGTTCGCAGACATAAATATGGAAAGAAGAAAGAAAAATAATTTTTTACAGGTTGTTCTGAAATCAAATGGCAATAATTCAAAATATTTTTTTTTCCTTATTTATATATATATATATATATATATATATATATATATATATATATATATATATATATATATATATATATATATATATATATATAAAAAAAAAAAAAAAACTGAATATTTATATAAAATTTTTAAATTCAACATTGTGATGGCATGTGATTTTAACATAAATTTAGCTCTTGTCAAAAAATTAAACCATGGATTACTACAGGCATAAAAATATCTTGTAGGAAAAAAGAGTTCTATATTTTAAAAAATCTAAAGGCTTAATTTCAAATGCATATTATACTCAGTATTGTAGAATCCTGAAACATGTAATAAAAAAGCTAAACAGACATCAAATAAAGATTTTATTAAAAATGCTGAAAATAAAGTAAAGGCTATTTGGGCAGGTTGTTAAAAGATTAGGGGGGGGTAAAAAAAAGAATAATAGTATAATACAAAACTTCCCAAGGAATATAGCGATCCAAAAAAAGATAGTAAAAAATTTTAAAAAGTACTTTATAGACTCTTTGCCTGCTGTAAATCACCAGGTCCTTGTTTATCGAAACCATTTACCAAAGACAAAAAGGCTAGTCTCCTCCATTTTCTTGTTTCCAACCGATACTGAAGAAATTGTCAGGATCATCAAAGGTCTTAAAAACAAAAAAATCATGGGTGACGACCAAATTCCCATATTGGTTTTAAGAGGTGGCGAATAAAATAGCTGAACCAATATCTTTTATTATTAATTTATGTTTTACCACTGGTTGTTTTCCAAATAGATTAAAAAACGCATATATTAAAGCAATCTATAAAAAGGGAGAAAAAAATGAGGAAAAAAACTATAGACCGGTGTCATTGCTGTCAAATATCAGTAAAATTTTTGAAAAAGCAATGTATTGTAGATTTGTAAATTTTTTGGAAGGAAACTCAGTCATTTCAAATAGACAAAATGGTTTTAGAAGGGGAAAATCAACAATTCGGGCAATGTACCAGGCACTTGTTAATATATTTGAATCCTTAAATAACAAAAAGCAGACCCTGACTATGTGTTTGGATCTTTCTAAGGCTTTTGATTGCGTAGACCATGCTAAATTATTATGTAAACTGGAAATGTATGGTATTAGGGGAACTGCGCTGACCTTGATACAGTCATATCTGACCGGAAGAACTCAGCAGGTGGTGGAGTCTGATATCGGCGGCACAATTTTTAAATCAGAAAAAGTAAATATGATGAGGGGAGTTCCGCAGGGCTCCATTCTGGGACCTTTATTATATATTTTATATACAAATAAATTGCCGGACGTATCAGGAGAGCAGACTGTACTATATTCTGACGATACCACCCTTGTTTTTAGTGAGGATAGCATGGAATTACTGTCAGTGAAGGTGGGGGCAGTGGTGGATGCTCTTGAAGAGTATTTTCTGTCCAACAATCTGCTCTTAAACGTGTCAAAGACTCAGTGCATTCTGTTTTGTAACAGGGCGACCAATTATTTTAACTTCTTATATAATGATAAAATAATAAAATCAACTGAGAACATATCATTTTTGGGAATTGACGTTGACAGGAGGTTGGACTGGAGAGTGCACGTTGAGGGTGTAGCCGCTAAGATTGCAAATACTGTTATGCTTTAAGAATCATTGCAGAGAGGGTTGGTACAGATGTGGCTGTGCAGGCCTATCATGCTTTTGTGCAGTCTAGGTTAAGATATGGTATAATTGTATGGGGAAATTCAATGATATACAAAGAGTCCTGGTATTGCAAAAAGGTGTTTGCGTTATATTTATGGTATGAAGCCGCAGGAAAGTTGTAGAAGGGTATTCATGGAAAATAACATCTTAACTGTTATAAGTATGTATATACTAGATTCTGTATTGTTTGTTGTTGATAATGGGATTTATTTGTAAATTCTCAGTTAAAGCATGAGTATCAGACAAGAAACAAATCAAAACTTATTCCGGATAGATGTAGCTTTAGTTATTTGCAAAAAATGTTGAATTTTCCATTGTTAAGATTTTTAATTCTATTCCTACAGTAGTCAGAAATTTGCCAAAAATAAATTAAGAGATGTTTTAAGGACTTTTTTGAGTAAAAATGCGTTTTATACAATAAGTGAATTTTATAATGCAAATAAGGAAAATATGATTAATCAATAGGGAAAAAAAGCTGTTGCCAAAATCAGATTTTAATGGTAGTGTCTTGTATGTCTTTTTAATAATATGTGGTAATTTTTATTGTTAATTATATCAGGTTTTAAAATTTTTGGGTTGAAAGTAGTGTTGTTTTTGATAATTATAGTAATTATTAATGTTATTCTTTTAATATTACGTTTGTTATTGTGACACTGTTCCATGCCTTTTTAAAAGGCATATTTTGTAAACTTTGTGTTTTATAAGGAATAAATAAACATTTATCTATCTATCTATCTTTTTTATTATATATATATATATATATATATATATATATATATATATATTTATATATATATATATATATATATAATATATATATATATATATATATATATATATATATATATATATATATATATATATATATATATAAATATATATATATATATATATATATATATATATAAATATATATATATATATATATATATATATATATATATATATATATATATATATATATATATATATATATATATATATATATATATATATATATATATATATATATATATATATATATATATATATATATATATATATATATATATATATATATATATATATATATATATATATATATATATATATATATATATATATATTTTATATATAATGCAGCATGTCCAAGATAAGAAGGGCCAGTATGGGGACCCGAACGATAAGAGATAGGTGGGTAGTTTAATTTGGCAAAGTTGCGTATTAGGAGCTCAACAATATACCGTTGTAAAATTGAAGTTTTATTTTGTACTTTTAGGAATATGGCCGAAAAACTGAAATTTCCGATTTTCGTTTTTATTTTTTTACAAGTTTATTTCATACATTAAAAAAATCTAAAAATACATTCTTATTGGAACTTTTTGCGCTTTATCCATTGGCAAAGTCAAAAATTTTTTACGGCGTTTTTTTTCGCTAAACAATCATCAACTTAATTTTTTTAAATACATCTGTCAATGGTTTATTTAATTTTTTTGAAGCAGTTTTAATGCCCATTAAAATGATGTATAACACTTGATATTTTTCTGTTAAATAAACATGTTTTTCATAAGAGACAGTGAGTACGCACATCATTTCTTATAGGGGCGTTCCATATTTGGTAAATAAATATTAAGTGTTTTACATTTTTGTAATTGGAATAATAAGGGATTTAAAAAAATTAAATAAAAAACCCAGGTCCGTATTTAAAAAAATAAAGTTGATGATGGTTTAACGAAAACGAAACGTCGTAAAAAATTTACTTTACCAATACATACAGCGCAAAAACTTTCGATAGAAAGGTATTTTTAGAATTTTTTTAACTAAAAAAATAAAAACGAAAATCGCAGATGTCAGTTTTTCGCCACATTTCCAAAAGTACTAAAGATTACCTAAATTTTTTAAGGGTGTATTATTGAGTTCCCCAATACGCAACTTGCCAAACTACCCACCTATCTCTTACCGTTTCGGAGATTCCCATACTGGCCTTCCTTCTCTTAGACACGCTGTATGTATGTAAACAGTGTATCTGGTTAGGTTCTCTACATGTAGGAAACATTTTTATTATTAGTTTTATAAAAAAAGTAATACTTTCTAAAAAAATCTGCTTACTCCGTATACACTGTTATATTAGTCTTGAGATTGCAAATACAGGATGGTCAAAAATATAAAAAATTAAAATTGAACCAGGACAGAAATAGCGTTAATTTATGTTGATACAAATATGGAGTAAAAAACAGATAGTGCTTATTATTAATTAAGTTATTTGTATGTAATGTTTATTAGAATTAAGTTAGTTCAAGTTAGTTTCTACATATCCAAAAGAAAGATTTGGTTGTTATATTTTTCAATGTTATTATTATTTTTTATCCTAAAATAATTAATAATAATAAGCTGGCTATACTTTTTTTTTATCTATGTAAGATTTTTATTATTATTTCTTGCCATAAAATAAAAATCAACGGTACTTTTCTCCGAGTCAACCTTGATTTTTAAAATTTTTGACTACCCAGTATATGCAATCTGAAGTGTTTTAACAGGAAGCATCTTTTATTTTGACGTTATGCCATAAGATTTTTTACATTGACCAAGTTCGGCTTTAAAATCTCGGTTGAGAGCGGAGCGAGCAGATTTTTTTGTTACGTGGTCTCACAGCAGATGATCTGTAACATATGAAGGATTTTTTCGCGACTTACCGTTTTTATGGCCAATTGCACCGTTGTGGTTTTCTGTTTTCTTAACTAAGGGACGTTTTGAATGTGACTATTGTCATAATATTTGACACCGTCTCAATGCAACTTAGGTTAAGAAGGGCTTAAAACTGCTTAAACCACAGTGGTGCAAACCGCCGTTAACTACTGGTTGATAGCACTTCTTTCCCCCATCATTCTAACCGTGTTTAACCCGCCTATGCTCGCAAAAACGAAACGGTTTACGTATGTCAACTTACATACTAATCGTTCAATACACTTTTAGTTTTAAATTTAAATGTAAGGTCTTTGGAGGGTAAAGAAATAAGTCGAAAAGATAATAATATATAAACCAAATTTTTCATTTAATAAGATATTAGCTGTTTCCAAGTCAACTATAACAAGTAAATTTTTCCTTTATGATTTAAATATAATTGTACTAATTCATCCATTTGGGAATTAACTAATAAACCAAAAAATCTGCAATCCAAATAGTTGTTAAACCATAGCAAAAAAAAATCACAAGAACCAAAACAATAGAAAACCGCGAATCCTCCATTATTTTAAATTGAAACTTGACCATTATTAACGCTCCTCCTGACTAGTGGCGATAGCGGTAGATGCTGGGTACAAATTAATGACGTAGATACTGACGTCAGAAGACCTTCCTCACCTTCCCCTACGTTACCGCTTCTCGCGAAAATAACCGGTATGTTAACTGTCCTAACAATGTTTAACGCGGTATGTCGCCAAAATTTATTGATGGTAAATGAATAAAATAGGGACGGTTTTAAGCAAAAGAAGTTTTAATGAGGAACTTGGCCATTAAATGGGAAAAATAGGTCAAGTATTAACCGCTTACGGAATAAAAGATGATAACTATGATTCATGAAAAATACAAGCTAAAGCTGTATTGGCTGTACTTAGATTTATAAGTCGGTCTATGGGATTTGGTAACAGAAAATCTAAAAAACCTGGCGCAAAGTATGAAGATAAAAAATGGAATAAAAAATATTTAAATGTCAAATCAAAACCGATATTAAAAATTTCTTTGAGTGAATTGAATTAAATAAAAAAAAAATATTTTAAAAGATATATGGGACACTTTGGGCAACACTTATCAAAGAAAGTAATCTGCACGTAAATCTAGATTTTTAAAAAGTCTTACATTAAATAAAATTTAAAAAGACGATTAAGTACGTAAGCATGTAAATAAGTTTATAGAAAAAAAGCGATAAATTATCTTAAGTGGAGATAACAATCTAAAAGTATATTTAGTGGTATGGTCTTATATTTCCTACAATAGCTCCAAAAGGTAATCATAATGAAAAACTGAAACCGTTTCTCACATCTTTATATACGTTCAGGCATTTTTAGAATTTATCTTATTATACCATACCAACATTTTAACAATATAATGCTTCACCATATGTAGCAAGATTAACAATGGACTACTCTCAGGTGACTGAAATTAATCTTTTACCATAGCCTTCAAGATCACCTGATTTATCTATAGAACTTGTATAACATGATCTTAAACCTTACAAAAGCCTTCAGAAAACTAGGTGCATTTCAGCATGAGCTTTAATGCATTAAAGCAAAATGTGTACCTAGAAGATGCTGTGTCATGGACAATATTTAAAAATAAATAAAAAAGGCTTTTCAACCGCCGAATTTCGCATTTGGGACAGCAGCGTTCGGACCGGGATCTCGACATTTTAATAACAAATTCTTATAAATATATTATTATAATCAACTAAAATACAAAAAAAAAATTAGCCACATACTTAGTAGGGGAGCCCACGATGCTAAATGGGGATTTACTCGAGCGTTATAGAGACCTATTGGGTTGCGAAGCTTTGATGATAAAAAGAAAAAAATGTTATTAATGTATACGTTTTCATCGGTGAGGGGAGCATCTATAGATTTTTAAAAATGTAACAAAAAAACTGTTGCATGGACATACTCGAGGCGTCAGATATTGATAGCATCTATGTTTCACGTATTTTTAATAATTTACGTAAGTTAATCTGACTAATGGAGAAACGTAATTTGCTACGCCTCCCTAATATATGTAGTTGACGCCATTCCCTGATGACGCCTAAATGAAGACTGAAACCCAATAGGGCTGGTTGGATGCCCTGTATTTTGACTATTACTAAATGAGACACTGTATTAATTTAATATACGTTTAATTATTTTATTAAAAAAACCTTTCAGATTCTTTCAATTTACTTAAAATTAGAAAAAAAAAGTGTTTTGTTTAAATTTAGCTTAATTTTATGAACAGGAAGCTTCTTACTACTAAATCCGAAAGTTCAATTAAATCAGAAAGTTTTAGGACACCCGGCACTACTCTATATCTCACCGTCTCTGGAACCCGGACTAAAGAACATTCCGATACTTCACGCGGAATATTTTACGAGAAAACTTCCGAACTTGTTACCCGGTAGCCAGACAAATTCGTATTGACTAGAATGTCGCTTCTCCTCGCCGCACCTCAAGTTGACACCGCCCCACACACGAATTCTTTTCGAATTAAGAACGTATGATTGTCGATACCGCTGTTTAGGGATTTTCTTTGTGATAAAAATAGAATTTCGGTTTTATTGTCGGCTTAATTTTTATTACAAAGGAGGAATTTTAATTTTATCTTTGAAAGGAGGTGGCTATAAAAAATAGCTTTCACGTTGTGGAATGTTTCTGCAACATACTGCCCGGCGTTGAGGTCTTTGACCTCAAGAAGAACTAGAAAAAGATTGAGAACGAGAAACCGCGCCAGCGAAAGTATATTTACCAGAAAAGTTAGAAAGATAAATTAATTGGTTGTTGGAGTGAAAGAGTGTCCCACAACGAAGCGTGGCCTAGTCCCTTAGGGATCTAGTGACAAAGGGATGATGCGTTATCATCGGAAGAGGAGGCCCCACTTATTTAATCACCGTGGTGCAGCCGGTGAGGATTAGAGCCAAAGTGGCGGTCAACAGAAAACAAAAAGAACAAAAACTCTAGTGGTTGCTGGGGTCTTCCACTCCAACAACCAGGGTGTCTTTTTCATAAGACATGAGAGTGTCCCATTGCCCTTCTTCAGGCAACGGACAAATCTTTGCGATGCTTCTAGTAAAGACACCATCTCGTGTCTGCACTTTCACTGCCCTGACCTTTCCGTCAGAGCCAGGAAGAATTTCTATTATTTTAGCCAACGGCCATTTAAGAGGGTATTCAAAATCGTCTCTGAGGAGCACGACTTTATTTACTTCAAGATTAGGAGTAGGTTGTACCCACTTTGGGCGATGCTGCAACCTGTTCAGATAATCCACAGACCAGCGCTTCCAGAAGACCTGCTGGATCTGTTTCATACGTTCATATAAAGAGAGTCTATTCAATGAGATATTACTCACATCCCTTTCCGGATGTGCAGTAAGACTTGAACCAATCAGGAAGTGACCTGGGGTCAACGCCTGCAGATCATTGGGGTCACTTGACAAGGTGCATAGAGGCCGGGAATTGAGAATTGCCTCAACTGTGTAAAAGTCCTCAAAGGTAAAATGAGTTTCACCCACCAACCTAACAAGATGATGTTTAGCACTCTTAATTGCTGATTCCCAGAGTCCACCCCAGTGTGGACTTCTAGGTGGAATGAATTTGAACTCAATTTCGTTCAGGGAGAGAAATTCCTTCACGGATTTCGTATGGTCGAGATTTTGAAATAGTTTGTACAATTCTTTGAGTTGGGCATTAGCACCCACGAAGTTTGTAGCATTGTCGCTATATATCACTTCTGGATTACCCCGACGGGCAATGAATCGCTTTAGGGTTTTTAAGAAGTCATCTGTAGACAATCCAGTGACTAGTTCAATGTGTATGGCTTTCGTAACCATACACACGAAGATGGCAATGTAAGCCTTGATCCTCAAGTTGGAGGTCTTCAGAAGGAAGGGACCTCCGTAGTCAATGCCTACACGGCTGAAGGCACGTGCAGCTGTTACCCGATCTTTGGGAAGGTCAGACATTATTTGGGTTGCAGGCTGTGCCTTGAACCTATAACAGGTGACACATCTGCTTATCAATTTCTTGGTCTCTTTAAGACCATTCAAGGGCCAGAATCTTAGCCGAAAACTGGACAGCACGTTCTGTGTGCCAGCATGTCTTAATTTTTGATGTTCATGATTTAACATTAATGACACAATTTTATTGTGGGAGGGCAGAAGAATGGGATGCTTCTGATCGTATGGTAAGTCTGCGTTGGCTAGTCTACCACCCACACGGATCAGTCCAAGGTCGTCAAGGAAGGGATTTAACTTAGCAATGTTTTTATCCCGAATGGAGGCTCCAGATTGTAGCTCCTGGAGCTCTTTAGAGAAGTGAAGAGATTGAAGAACTTTCACAATATGATTTTGTGAATCAATCAGTTCCTTGACTGAGAGAGTATCTTGAAATTTGTTATCTTTACCTTTCAAGTTATGAATGAATCTTAGGACATATGCTACTATCCGCTGAAGTCTAGTATAAGAAGAAAATTTTTCAAAGACCTGAAGCCAAAAAACATTGGATTCAGTCTTATTCCCGGTGAAGAGCGCTACCTTGCGCTTCTCCTCCAAGAGGGGGACGTCAATAGTAGGGGTTTCCTTAGAAACTACATAATTAGGATCTTGAAGATAGGAAGGTCCATGCCACCAAATTTCACATTCTTGTAGAGTGGAAATGGGAATACCACGGGAAGGATGATCAGCTGGATTCTCAGCTGATCTGACATGACGCCAAACAAATTTGCTTGTTAATGTTTGAATTTGAGACACTCGGTTGGCAACGAAAACGTTCCACCGAGAAGCGGGGGATGCTATCCAGCATAGAGCAATTTGTGAATCGGACCATAAATGGACCTCATCAACTTGGAAACGGGACTCAAAGATGGAGATTAGTTTTGCTACAAGTTTAGCCAGAAGAAGCATTGAACATAGTTCAAGCCGAGGAAGAGTTTGAGATTTTAGGGGTGCCACTCGGGACTTAGAAGAAATGAGATTACAAGACACAGTATTGTCTTGGTAGAGAGTGCGCCATAGACACATGCGGCATAAGATTTTTCACTGGCATCGCAGTAACCAAAAATTTAATTTTTCTAATTGATTTTTTATTGAAGAGATAACGCGGTATTTTTAGGGACTTAAGAAGTGGAAGATTATTGATGAATTCATGCCAAGTTCCTAGAATGACTGGATCTGTGATTGGATCATCCCAGTCAAGTTTATTTTTCCACAATCCTTGGATGATCAGTTTTCCCGTGACTATTATGGGAGACAAGAAGCCCAGAGGGTCGTAACATTGGGCGATGGTAGACAAAATTTTCCTTTTTGTCACTTGTCCAGTAAGAGAATTTTCCGGAATAGATAAACAAAAGAAGTCATCACTTGGATTCCATTTGAGTCCAAGGACCTTGTTGGGAGCTTCCTCGAAGTTGAGGTCAAGCTCGGAGGACTTTTCTTGTGAGCTTTCTGAGAGAAATGGCCTTGAATTTGAGCACCACTTGTGCAAATTGAAGCCATGAGAATTTAAGAGAGAATTGAGTTGATCATGCAACACTGGCAGATCATCAAGATTATCAACTCCACCCAGGACGTCATCTACGTAGCACTGGGTGAGCAAAGCCTCAGAGGCAAGAGGGAAATCTTCAGAGTTTTTTAGAGCTACTTCCTTGATCACTCGGGAAGCTTGGAATGGTGCACAATTTGTGCCATAGGTGACAGTTGACAGCTCAACACATTTGAGCGTCTCATCAGGGGATTCCCTCCATAGAATGTTCAGTAAGAATGTTTGTTCGGGGTTGATTTTGATTTGACGGAACATTTTCTCAATGTCCGTCGTGAGGGCATATTGAAAAGTACGAAATCTTAGAAGGATATCATAGAGATCAGGGTGTACTTGGTAACCCTTGAAAGTGACATCGTTAAGACTAAGACCAGACGTGGTCTTGCAAGAAGCGTCAAACACTACACGCAACTTGGTCGTAGTGCTTTCTTCCTTGATCACCGCATGGTGAGGCAAGAAGTACTTATTTTCAGAAAAGTTATTAGTAGAAGAGAGTGGGACAAATTTGGCATGACCCAAACTGACATATTCATCGATGAATTTTTTGTACTCTTTGTAGTACTCAGGGTTTTTGGAAAATTTAGATTCAAGATTCAAGAATCTTTTTTTGGCAATGGCAAGAGAGTCTCCGAGAGTGGAGCACTCTGAGGGTGATTTTAGTGGCATGTCCACCTGAAATCTACCATCAGGCAACACCTTCGTGGTGTCCTGAAACATTTTTCGACTACTTCATCTTCCGATAACATTGGAGCTTTAGATGGCAATTCTTCAATTGCCCAGAATTTTTCTAGAGTGTCATTTAACCTTTCAAGGTCAGAGAGAGAAGTTTGACTTTGCGCAAACAAAGAGACACTTGCTGATTCCCCACTTACATTTAAGTGGGAGTGAGAAAGAGAATGACCATTTCTAGGTCGAGAAAACACCACCCAGTATCCAACCGAGGTGCGTGTTCAAGAGAGTGGGGAGGCCACGTCCAAGCTGGAACATGCCTCGAGTCAACAACGCATAATAGAGATCAGAGCCGATCAGCATATCGACCTCTGAGGGTTCATTGAAGGAGGGGTCAGCAAGTTTTAAGTGAGAAGGAATCTGCCAAGATTGACAGTTTATCCTGACTGAGGGTAAATTTCCAGTAATCACTGGCAATACGACACAATAAAGTTTAAATGACGTAGATTTGTTAGAATCTGAGTGAATTTTCACATTCACCATTTTGTCGCAAGTATTGCTGGAGAGTGCAATACCAGATACTTGCGTATTTCTAAAGTAAGGGATGTAGTTCAGTTTTTGAACTAATCGTTCAGTAATGAAGGAGGTTTGGGAACCATTGTCCAAAATGGCTCGGGCTTGGACTTCCTGTCCATCAGCAGCAAAGATTTTAACCCGGGCAGTAGCTAGCAGCACATCTTTATTGCTCGGGCAAAGAGCAGAGACTGAGTGAAGGGTCTGAGCATTGTCAGACTTCTTACTTTGAGAATTTAGATTTTGGGTATTATTACCCTGCTGAGGTGATTTAGAGTTAGAATTTGAGTTAGAGTGACCTTGACTCTGAGAATTAGAAGAAGGACCTTTGTCCTCGACTTGAGTAGCACCTCTGTTGAAGCTAGAGGGCCTAGTGTACCCTGATCCACCTTGTTGTGGACTCTGAGGGGGAGGGTGAGGAGTTAACTGAACAGTCAAGGCAGTGTGAAGTAATGTATGATGCTTCTTCGAGCAAATGAGACAAGTTCTTGTTGAAGAACAAGAATTTAAATTGTGATTGTTACCTAAACAGTTGTAACACAATTTTAATGAGTTGACAGATTTTTTCTTTTCAAAATCTGGCAAAGACTTAAATTTTTGACATGTATAGATTTTATGTTGACTGTCCTTACAGTACAAACATAAATAAGAGACATTAGAATTATTAGAATTGTTTACGGTCGAATGCGCATGTAAAGAAGTCTTTTTGTTGTTATTTTTATTTTTGTTCTCCGACATCGGCGATTTTTTTGAAGAAGGCACTTCGCGGCCTGACAAGTTTTCTAAAACTAGACATTTCTTTTCCAAGAAATCTTTAAACTCGTCTATTGTCGGGAGAGTGGTTAAATCGCGTTCATATTCAAATGCCTTAACCGTAGAAAAATCAAGTTTTTTACTTAATAAGAAAATCGTTAAAGATTCTAGAATTTCTGGCTCTTTATAGCCCAGACTAAATAACGAACGCCAATGTCTGTTAAAGTTCGTGAGAAATTCTCTCAACGTAGAAGAATTACATTTTGTTAATGCCGGAGTATCAAAAATAGAGGAGAGATGCGCGTTTACAACCGAAAGCTTATTCTCGTAACGTTTGGTTAAAATTTGTAAGGCTATGTCAAAATTCTCGTGAGTGACTGAGAGATCGTCAATTAATTTTAGCGGTTCGTCTCGCAAGAAAGATTTTAAATAAATGAATTTTTGAATGTCTGTCAAACTTTCATTATCGACGATTAGAGTATTATAAAGTTGAATAAACGACCTCCATTCTGAAGCGTCGCCTTTGAATGGTTTAATTTGAATTTGCGGTAGTTTGACCCCCACCTGCGGTGTAGGCGTCATTGGCGGAAGAGGAGAATAAGGACGAGAAATTTTTACCTGCCCGGCGGTAAGCCCAGGAGGAGACAAAGCGTCAATACATTTTTGTAAAATTCTAAGAGTGCCAAAGTACACATCTTCTGTAGCATCTCTCTCGTCTGCATCAACCAGGCTAGCATCGAGGGATTCTAAACAATCCTGTGAATCTGAATACTTAAAAAATGCAGCTCTTAAATATTCAATTTTATTTATGAAATCCAATGGTTCAGTACTCACATCTTTATTTTTGTCTGCCCACCTGGTTATGCGATCGATTGTTTTCTTAGCACTATCACGTGCTGCCTTTGCTTCTTCTGAATCCATTTTTGAAAGAAGGAGAAGTAAATTTAAAAATCAGTTTTTTAAATTTCGAGATAAAGAAATCTTAGCTCTCTTGAGCAGATTTTGAGAAAAAGAATGTGAACCTATTCACGTGGATTCAGAAAAACAGAAAAGTAATTTTTATAAATATCTAACAATACCTACACAACAATAGAAAACCCTAAACACTAAAGGTTATAGAAAAAATTAGAAAATTTGACCCTTAACGATCTGTCTCTAGCAATATTCAAACACAGGCTATCCGGCTCGAAGGACCAACTTATAATGGAGAAACGTAATTTGCTACGCCTCCCTAATATATGTAGTTGACGCCATTCCCTGATGACGCCTAAATGAAGACTGAAACCCAATAGGGCTGGTTGGATGCCCTGTATTTTGACTATTACTAAATGAGACACTGTATTAATTTAATATACGTTTAATTATTTTATTAAAAAAACCTTTCAGATTCTTTCAATTTACTTAAAATTAGAAAAAAAGTGTTTTGTTTAAATTTAGCTTAATTTTATGAACAGGAAGCTTCTTACTACTAAATCCGAAAGTTCAATTAAATCAGAAAGTTTTAGGACACCCGGCACTACTCTATATCTCACCGTCTCTGGAACAAGGCTAAACTACCTTTCCATCTGCTGACATTCCAAGGGACACTATCCACATCACCTTTTTAATTTCACTTTGCCTTTTATCACAACTCACTCTAAGGCTAGTCACTTTCCTTTACATTACTGGTCTATAGGTTTTACCATAGTCGACTACATTCGACATATGTTTACAGAAAAAGACAATAAACCTATTGTCATGAGAAACTGAGAGAGGTGCTAACAGTTTTAATTTGCTAACATCCAGAAAACCAGCACTTATGCCAGAATGAAATATGACATTTCATCAGTTCAGTTCTAGTGAAGGTTTTGATTTTGTTCAAAACGAAGAATTTCCGGAATAACCTGCGAGCGAAATTATACCCGGACTAAAGAACATTCCGATACTTCACGCGGAATATTTTACGAGAAAACTTCCGAACTTGTTACCCGGTAGCCAGACAAATTCGTACTGACTAGAATGTCGCTTCTCCTCGCCGCACCTCAAGTTGACACCGCCCCACACACGAATTCTTTTCGAATTAAGAACGTATGATTGTCGATACCGCTGTTTAGGGATTTTCTTTGTGATAAAAATAGAATTTCGGTTTTATTGTCGGCTTAATTTTTATTACAAAGGAGGAATTTTAATTTTATCTTTGAAAGGAGGTGGCTATAAAAAATAGCTTTCACCAAAGATAATACTACTACGAATAGATGGTTCATTTAAATGGGGCGTTTTGAATCAGTTCGAAGATATCAATGCTTCCGTAAATGCGAATAAAATTAAGTCGGTAACCCCTGCCCCAGCGAAACAAACCGTGCGACATTGCCAATGTCTGTCGCTTGTACCACAGCTTGTATCTTATTCGGAACACTAAGTAGCAAAAGCGGGCGGCTAAACGGATTGTGTTTTATCTAGTCGCGTTTCATCACGCCAATAGTAAAAGCCTGCCGGCAACACTGTTTAACTTTCGTTCAAGGATAGCGCGAAAATCTCTCGATGGACATCGGCTCGCGTTAGCCAAAGTCCATTAGGGGTATCAAAAATATAGCATTGAATGGTTCATCTTATCCGTAGTAGTATTATCTTTGCTTTCACGTTGTGGAATGTTTCTGCAACACTGACGTTTGCATGGTGGGGGTGGTCGTACGTAAAGGTTGAAAATTTAAAAAAAAATAATCGAGCGCGTCAGATTTTCTAAGGGGAAGTTATAGTCTAGGCACATAAGTACCAAAAACTATTCGACCTCAATTTTTTTATAAGATCCTCTTTAAATTGTCCTACTGATGATATAAATGCATGTTGCCAGGGGGCCACCTGGCATCATGCAATAATTGTTTAAACCGTAATTCTTTATACAATTACATGGAATTGTTATTTCCCATCCGGACAGTTTTTTTATGTTCTTTATTAAAATAGAAATAAAAAAAAACTATAACTTTTTATGATAAAGTTAATATTTTTGGAGATATGAATTTTTAAAAGTTTAAAAAATCTCCAATTTGGATACTTTAAACCCATGAAAAATATATTAGAAACAAGACTAAAATATAAAAAATATATTTTTCTTTTCTTTATACAATAGTTAATAATATCCTAGATTGAGATTTGAAAAAAATGTATTGTTTATATCTGTTTTTTGATTGTTTATTAAGCTTTCAAGTATGCGTCCCTTACCTTTAAGTATCGCCGTCTCCCCAAGGAAGTTTGAAGGTTTATGGAAAGTCAATGCTGTAGAACAAAATTGTTCAGGTGTGCAGGGCAGCGGGAATAGGGAACAGGCCCCGCGAAATTTGCGCAATGAACACGTGGTCAGGTCTGGACATAATTCTTTATAACCATGTATAAAGTTGACATCATCAAATGTCAAATTCAGACTAACTGTACCCTTACTGTTTTTTTAAATTTTTTGCACAACATTGTTAGTTTTTAAACGAAACGAAGATTTAAAATTATTGTGTAAAATTGGATTTTATATCATCTGATTTAATATGAAAAGAATTGATTGCGCGCTTCATAGCCTTCTATTTAAATGAATTTGATATTTTTGGGTATTTATACCAAAAATCTTGGTAAAATAAATGAAAACACGATTTTTTAAATAAACTTTAAACATTGTATGTTTCGTGTATTTATCACCAATTTTGTGATAAAAAAGGGGAAGATAGTGTAAATAAGTTTAATTAAATTATCATATTTAAGGATCGATATCTGGAAAATAAAACGTTAACTTACTTACTTTAAAATTGTCTCAGCGCCTCTGTATGCAAAAGGTGATCGAAATCGGCGAGGGTCAAGAAAAGTAAAAGCTTGCCATAATTTAGGCTGATTGTTTGTGTTTTAGGCTCATAAATATTTTATAAATTTATAATTTGTATAAAAGAACAATAAAATAGTGTCACCTCATGCAGGTAACATAAACAAACGAGAAGTATAGAATTTTTTACATAAGCATTTTTTATTTTTATTTTTAAAACTTGGGACATTTCACTAAGGCTGAGCCTTCAATACTAACGTACCGTGGGTGTCTTAAGTGTGGTAAGAGGGAGTTTATTTACACAAGACTATAATATATATGGAAATTCGGTGAAGGGAAAACTTCTGCGAGTAGCAGATTTCAGTCTGGACACTCTGGGGATGACAAAACAAAGAAAGTGTGAAGTTCGGAGTCCTTTTAAGTCGGGCTGTAAAAGGATGCATAAAGGTGGCACTACTTGTTGCTCTGTTGGGAGCTGTTAGAGAAATTATACTTGTCAACTCCTCGGAGCAGAAGCCGTGAAAATATCTATAAAAATGCGACCTATCCCCTACAGCCCGTCGGTCGGTAAGAGAAGAAAGCTTTTTTTGTAAGCGTGGGCTCATTAATAAGACAAACAGCTCTTTTTTGAATGGAATCAAGCAGTGGCGGCTCGTGGGTTAAAAAGTAAGGGGTTGCAATTCTAATGGTTCTTTAAAAAATAAATAAATTACCACTATTAATGAAAATAAATAGACATTCAAAAACAATAAAAAAAAACTGTAATAAAAACCATACAAATGGCGATGTTACACATATTTGGGTTTATTTAAAGAGAAATTCCATGCGACGATCTTTAGCTTCAGGAAATTTATCAATTACTTTCTGGTTAAAATCGGGTATGCTTTCAATTAGGGCCTTTTCTTTAGAAATCATTGCCAGAGCAGAAAGTCTGTCTTGGCTCATGGTGTTTCTTAGAAATGTTTTTATTCGCTTAAGGGTCGAAAAGCTCCGTTCTGCTTCAGCTGAAGCCATCGGAATGGTAATTAAAATTTTAAGTAGTTTTATAGTTTCACTGAAGGTCTCGCTAAGCTCGCTATTTTGGGAAATTAAGTCATAAAGCACAAGTATTCCCGAGATTGATCTAAATTCTTTTGTCTCATGAATAACGCCTAGTTCTGTTCGAAGCTTTTGTTCTATAAAAAATGGGTAACATTTTATTGTTTCTTTTAATTTTTGTTCGGGAAAACTGGTACTGTATTGGTTATACTGGTCTGAAAAAAAAGGCTAGCTGCGACTAAGTGGCCGGTAAAGCTGAACCGTTCTTTTGCTTGACAAATACTGATGTCACAAACTTCCTTTGCTTCTCAAGAAAACTCTGCAGAGTCATCAAGCTTGCGGCGTTTTAAAGTAGATGGGGATGGATTAATGTCATCCGAAGTAATATTGTTTCTAATTTCGGTTATTTTACTTTCAAAGGATACTATATATGTATTTGCTAGGGATGCATCAATCTGCCTAGATTGGAACTTACCAAATAATAAATCAACATGAGGCATTATTTTATAAAATAAGTTTACTTTACTACGAAACTTTTGAGTTCAAGGATTTTGATATACCCAGATGCTTGGTTTGTAGTGCTTACATTTCTACTTTCATGTAAAATTTGCTCCATTGTCTCTAAAATTCCATCTTTGTACTCAAATACGGTACAAACAACTCTTGAATTAAAATTCCATCTAGTCGGAGTTGAACGTGGTAAGCGTTTTTTAACAATTTGGTCCAATATTGACGATCTCTGAGGGCTGTTGGAAAAAAATGAACAAATTCATTGTAAATTTGCAAAAAAAATTCGAACATTTTTGTTTGCAGAAGCAGCGTTTAACATTACCAAATTTAACTGATGCGCGTAACAATGCACGTGTAAGCCGCGTGTTCGTAAGTTTTTTTAATTATAGCTTGCACCCCGTTAGGCGACCCGCTCATCATGACTGATGCCCCATCATATGTTTGCGCAATAAGTTTGTTTTTATTGTCTTTGACATGCTTATCGAGTTCTGCCAGAATAACCCAAGACAAACTTTTGACGTCATGGTCAGAAGGCACCACAAAATCCCAAAATCGTTCAACTGGCCTGTCTTTTAAAACGTATCGAAAAACAATTGCCATTTGGAATAAATTTGAAACGTCACTGGTTTCATCGGCGATTACCAAGGAAGTTTTAAACGTGTATGGAAGCCCAATGCTATGGCCCATTCGATCAAAAAATGTCCAGCCCAGTATAAAAATAACTGTCAGACTTGGCCTTGCCGATTCTGCGCAATAACAAAATTCCATGAAATAATTTAATGTGTTGCCCACTTACACACTGATAAATCAATGTGCAGTTAGGCAACACATTATACTTTATGAGAGCCGGAATACCTTTTTAATGCATCGGCACGCGGCGCGTATGATATCCGCGCTGTACCATCCACCAACCGTTGGCGTCGTCGTCTCATCAATCGCCGTTTTCGTTGTGGTTTGTGCCCTTTGCGCCGTATTAGTTTCGGTTGTTTTGCCTTGTGTGATTATATTTTTTGGTTGCAGGAGTTTTTTGGATTGATAAAAACATTTTTATTTTAGTGATTAGTGTTTATTTAATTGTGACTATAATTTTGTGTTTATTGTTTGTTACTTAATATCGTAACAAAATGACTGGAGGTTGTATGGTTTTGTCTTGCAAATCCAAGGGTAACATACCCGGCATTTTTTTACTTTAGGTAAGTATTTCTTATATTTAAATTAGGTGTTTCTTATGAGACGTAACGTTAGGTAACCGAATAAATTATAATACCTATATCAATTATGAATACTAGAAAATAAAATATTCATAGGAAATAGCAGTGGGAAAGTAAGGCAATCTTAACTATCTTTTAGATGATTACCACAATGTTTGTGTGTTTCTGTGGATTATAAAAAAGAAATAAGGTTTACATTTAGGTACTTTTATTTCATTTAACAATTTAGTTTAAAATTTATTTTAAAAATCGTGTTTTATTTATTTACAAAGATTTTGGTAAAAATACAAAACTCCCGAAAATATCAACCATTTAAATAGAGGGCTGTAAAGTATTCTTTCCATATTATATCAGATGATATAAAATCCAATATTACACAATAATTTTAAATATTCTACAGTGATATCGTTGAATAACCAACAATTTTGTGCAAAAAAAAACAGTGAATGTTTAAATTTGACATATGGAGATGTTAACTTTATAGATAGTTACAAAGAATTATGGAAGTCTGGCCCTGACCCACTACTCATTGCGCAAACTCCGCATTGCCGACCCCAAGATTCCCGCTGCCCTGCACGGCTGGACAATTTTGTTCTACAGTATTGGGCTTCCATACACCTTTAAACTTCCTTGGCGATTACAGACAAATATTCGGCCTGTTTTATTTCCTTTGAAATTTCCTCCTGGCATACACTAAACATCGTTTGTAGAATTTCATTTTGGATGGTCTTCGACCTACCTTTAAATACTGATGCTTTTCTAAATGTTGTTTTAGAGCACCGTCTAATTCAGCACTAAAATCAATCAGGCCTCGAAAAACCCTGGGATTAGATGATAATGTAGACTCATCATGTCCTCTTAAAGCAAGCTCGAAAGCTCCAAAAAAAAACGCACACAATTAACTATGATGTTCAAAATATATCGGTTTTTTTCTATTAGAGGTATCTTCCGGGCTTGTGGGCCTACATTCCTTTATATATCGGTTTTGTTTTACTCGTTCATTATGAATCTCAATATCTCGTCTATATGCGCCACTTAATTGAGCAGCTACGTTTACAGTTCCAAAAATTGAGTATTGTAAAACATTTTTCATATATGTCTTGCTGACGAAGTATGTTTTTAAAGCGATCCCCTGAATGATTTAAGTGTGTAAAACCTGTTTTTGTCCAGGAAACTTCACCTCCAAACAACAAACACAGAAAACAAAAGAGTGCATTTTTAATATCACACCCACACAGCCACGTATGTTTTTTATAGAGCTCAGCATTAAATGTTCTGGTAAAACTCCTTTTTTTACTAGACACAGATTGTTCTATTTTTAAATGAGGAATTGGCCTCCCAAGTCTTTTTATTTCCGCCTTATCAGCTAAAGATCGGCCACCAAACGGCTCTGCAATTAAACTTTGCACCGAATTCATTTTCAACAAACAAAAAATTTTTAAAAAATGCAGTTAAGCACCGCGCGATAATCAAAATAACAAATTATACTTCAATAAATCTTAAATCAGTACAAAGGTTTGCACTCTGCCTGCAACCGCATAAAGCCGGGATTCAACGGCGCGTGGAGTGGCAGTTCTCGCGCCAAACTTGCCAGTTCACGCGCCGTCGGATAGGGCAGGCTTGGCGATCTTCGGTCGGCGCGGTGAGTCCCGTCATATGTCGGTAAACCAACACGGTTCAAAGGAGCTCGGACGCTGGCGCGCAGCACGTGCATACCGCTCCAACGACGCGGCTGTGCGCGTTATACTGTCAGTGCCGTAGTACTTTCACCATGGAGTGGTCGAATGAAGTGGTGTTAAAATTTTTATCCCTTTATAAAGCCGAGTCAATTATTTGAAACACACGGGATCCATACCATAAAAATAGGAATTTAATTCATGATCCTGGAAGCGAATTAAAAAGCAAATGAGTGTAAAATATTCAATAACAAAACTGTGTTGCAGAATGTTCTCGATTTTTGTACAAAGAAACTCTTCACTATGTTTTTTGTTTTCGTTTTGTTTATCGTCTTGCCATCCTGTATGTTCCTAACATAAAATAATAGGCTGCATCAGCAACGGTACGCGTTCGCTAACGATTCATTCTTTTGTACAATTAAACCAAGTCATTTAATTTTTTACCGCCGACACTGCCGACGTACAACCGCTGCGTGTCTACGTCTGAAACCGCGATCCACCGCGATCCTACATGCGCCGTGGGAACGGCCCGACCACATTTCGACGCGCCAACCTTGACACTCGACAGTCAACCCAGGATTGCCATTCCACGCGCCGTTAAATCCCGGCCACAGCCCTACTTCACTACAAGCCGTGAACAACCACTTGGCAACGCCGCAACCGGCAAGAGATTCAGATCGGTTTCCCTCGAGCGCGATGAGCGTAATCCGGGTATCGAGGCGCATATTTTTAAATTCATTTAAGGCTCAATTCAAAGATCGCGTAAATAGTATTGATATTTCCATTAAATAATTAAATCAGTATAATAATTGAAAAAATAAATATATTTATATAATATTTAAACTCTAAAACAAATTAATTTATGTGCATAGGTCAAGGCATAAGAACATGATGCTGTTGTAAAAGGAAACAAGTGTAATTTAACATTTAGTTAGTAATTGTACTTAGTTTTAGTTTTGTTTATTTATTTATTAAATGTGTCTAGTTTCCTTTTTTTGTTTTGACTCAGCCTTTTCCGATTTTTCTGTGGCATTTTTGTTATTTCTTTTTTTAACATAATTATTTAAAAGAATGTTTGAAAATATAGAGCACATCATAATGAACATATTTTTGTTCTCGTTACCACAAATACATTGCGAGCATAAATCATTGTCTAGTGCTTAAATTAGTTAGATCACACAGGATAGCTTTTTGATTTTCCATTTTTAGGAAGTCACTCTCAGTATCAGGGTCATTAATAATTTTCTCAAAAATCGCGCACATATGGAACAGAACGTCTTTAACAATTTCTGTAGGAACCTTTAAACCGCCACGTTGTAGACAATCAAAGTATTCGTCGTCAATTAGGTTTCCTTACTTTCAACAAGAAAAGAAACACAGATGTTACAATTATTATATTTTTTTACAATTTTGTGGGCAGCATAACCGGCTATATAAATTTGTACCGATTTGTCAATTTCATATTCATTTAGGTATTCAGTTTCAAGTAAAAACAAAAATTTTTCAGTGTAATTATTTTGAGGTATTGTCCAATCAAGATCATTTTCCTGGATACAGCTGTCTCCTGTTTTTAATCTCAGCTAAAGAGAAATTACCATCAGCAGCGCTTCTAAATATATGTTTGAGTCTAATTTTTTTCTCAGCATTTAAAATATCATCAAAGCTAACATTGTAATTACAACCTCCGAGAAGTCTGTATTTACCAAATCTTTTTCTAACTTTTCAGTAGTAAATTTACCTGGTAAAATATACGACAAATCAAATTTTGAAAATGAATAGTCAATTATTTCTAGTAAAACAGAGGTACTATGGCAAAGTGCAGAATAGGTGTCGTTTGTAAGGCGACCATTATTGTTTTCAAGTTTATGCCAAGCTTTCAGCAGGACTTTTCGGGAAACAGGGACTGTTTTTGAGAAGTAATGTGGTAAATTTGGAAAAATACTAGGCACTGCATTTAACTTTAGTCTAGTTTTGGTAGGTACCTTTTGCATTGACCCATCTGGCAAGCGATGATCATCCTCTCTAATAATGTCACTTTCTACAAAATGCTTAGCGCAAACCACAGAATATTTTGAGGGTGACCATGACTGTCTAGGAATATTCCTAAGCCAATGGGCTTTAAGGTTTTCGTCCTTTGGAAAGGTGAAAACAGATACAGCTGGTTCTCCTGCATCAAGAGAAGTTTTATAATTGGATTTGCACCCAGGCACACAACAAGGACTTGGAGGAAAATAATAATAATAACAGTAACTAAATAGTATCTAATAAGCAGGCACCAAGTACCTTTTGCAACGCAATAACAAAAATCAAAACGAACGACAAAATTCAAAATGTATACCTAAGTACTTACGGTAATTTCCAATGCTAATATTTGTTACTGTTTTTAAAAAATAACTAAAAAATACCTTCAAAATTAAAGCCAAACACGAATCATTAAAACACACTTTCAATTTTAATTATTTTTTAAAAAACACCACCACAAAATGTCAAGTTCATTTGCCGCCATTTACTTTAAGTACTTTATAACACCGGCACATTGCACCCGCAGATATTCTTGTTTTTACGCAATGTCTGCGGAAAAAAACTGTCCCGGTCACTCACAAATTTCACACAGTAAGACCTTTTACAGGTTTAGTCTTTATCTTAACAATATTTTCTTTCAAAAAAGTTGATTTATTCACAATAACACAACAGAGAAACAGGTCATTCAACGTAAATCATATGACTAAACGTGTGTCGCTAGATCTCAAGGCATAGTTGCCAGATTTCCTTGTTCACGGCTTGTAGTGAAGTAGGGCTGTGTCCCGGCTTAACGCTTATGAGCGCCAAATGCCAAGATAGGCAACTTCATATACTTACGCGGACCCGTAATGAATCCAATTGGGTTTGCATTTTGATTGCAACTATCGATCATCGGCTCGGCTTCGAGGATGCGAGGGCGACGCGACGCGCGATTAAATTAATAATAGGTATTTTAGCGAATGCAGTCAAATCATTTTAATAATTAGGCTGTTATTTCCAGATAAAAACGATACAGATTTTCGAATAAATTTTTAAAAAATGTGTAACTATGGAATGAATAATACATATTTTTTAAAATTGTATTTTAAACCTTTTTTGGGGGTTGCGCAAACCTGCAAACCTAAGGAAGAGCCGCCACTGGAATCAAGAATAATAAGAGTTATAGGAAACGCCATTCCCCAGACAAGAGAACAATATTCTAAAGATGGTCTAATTTGGAATACATACAGAGTATACAGATTAGACGGAGAGAAATACATTGTGGCTCGAAAGAGGAATCCAAGCTTTTTTGAAGCAGCTGAGGCAAGGGATGTAATATGTTTGTGCTAGTTAAGGTTATTCGCCAAAATGATGAAATGACTTTTTTTCGCGATACCGAAGACGACTGTGTCTTGGAGCATTAAATTAAACAAGATTTTTAAAGCCCAAATAAAAATTAGTTTAAGGTCTTGTAAAAGAGGTATTTGCATTGACCTGCGCGTGTTACCAAATCAGGCCTATGGGCTGGCTTAAGAAATTAAATATTACTAATAATAAAATTGATTGTGAAAGAGAGATCGTTGATTTGAAGAAGAAACATAGTTGGTGCCCTGGGACACCCCAGCATTAATTTAGGTAGAAGCTGGAAGGAAGACGTTACGATATTATAAGTAACAAACAATAAACACAAACTTATAGTCACTATTTAATAAACACATAGTTTATCTTTAAGAAGTGTAAACTTGTTATACATCAATAAGAAGGAGTTTTTATGGTAAGTTAAAAAATGTTTTATGGTTAGTTTAAAAATGCAAAAATCCAATATGGTGTCCATAAGAAAAATAAAGTTGACGATGATTTAAACAAACCGAAACATTAAAATTAAAAATATGATGAAATAATTGTTTTCTGCATAAAAAAGTCGCTTTAAAAATATTTTTATATATTTTTTCAATGAATTACAAACAAAGAAGTTACAGAGCTTCATAGAATATACCACGTTTCGTTTTTTTCGAAATATTTTAAAAACCAAAAAAGGTAAAAGTATGCCCTGATGGCTTCAAATTACTTACGAAATTTCTGAAACACTGTCCCTTTAACTCATTTTATAATCTCTAAGATTATAATACATGCATTACCAAAATGGCTCGCACGTACCTATATGAGTTGGTTAGATTCAAATTACAAATGACAAAACTAACAAAGGCAATCACTGGTTAATTTTGAACCAAACCACCCCCAAGTTGTATTTCCAAAAATTAAAAAAAAAAATAAGCTGAAATTTTAATAGCGTCTTAATTATCGTAACCAAACCACAATCATATTCGCTGTTGCGAAAAAGTCATGCTTATCCGTTACATATGAGCTGCCAAGTTTTGCAGAACAAAGAGTCATACAATCTTGTCGGCGTTACTTTTAACATCCATAGCCCATAGCCAAAAGCTTGGATACCCCTTTTAAGCCAGAAAATATTTCTCTTCTTCTAATTTGTACACTCTGTATGTTTCCCAAATCAGACCCTCTTTGGAATACTGTTTTTATTTAAAGAAGGGCTGTTTGTCTTATTAATGATCCCACGCTTACAAAACCCTTCCTTCTCTTGTCCACCGACGGGCTTTAGGGGACCTGTCGCTCTTTTATAGCCGTAAAAGTAGCCTTCTGCTTCAAGGAATTGGCCGCTATCATTCCTCCTCTGACAGGTCCCAACAAAGAAACACGTTGTACCACTTTTATGCATCATTTTACAGTTTAACTTAAAAAACCACGAATTTTCTACTTTTTTTCTCTTTCATTCCTAGAGTGTCCAGACTATGGAACCTACTATCTGCACAAGTCTTCCCTTCTTCTCCAAATCTCCAAATATTTAAATCCCGTGTAAATAAACGCTCTCTTACCACACTTAAGATACCCACGGTAGGTTAGTACTTAGGCCTTTAGACTTCGTGGACTAATAAAAAAATATATTAAAACATATTAACAAAAGCCAATCACTTTTTCCGGGGTTTAACAATTGGCAATTATTAAAATAAAAGTTGCGCGGACTTCTTGCATGCGCAGTACATGGTGTACCAAAGTAGGTCAAGAAATCAGTCGATTATTTACAATGAGCTGTTAGTTAAACTGGAGAAAGCATCGATTTGAGGCATCATAAACGCACATTCTAAGGTTCTGCCTAGCGATGAATGAACCCCTGTACTCGAAACAATAAAATCCACCAAAACCCGGGAAAATGGTTACTACAGATACTATTTTGTCGTAAAGCGTAGCTGCCAAGTATCTTTCTGTTTCATTTACTTGATAGTATATTATGAGTAAATTTTACTTAATTGATTCCTAAAATTACATCAAAATAAGCTCTACTATTATATTTTAAACTGTGAATAATACTATACTTTTTATTACTATAAAGTATAACACAGAAAAGTAATGATGTCAAAATACTATTATCTTTTGGACAGCTACAAATAAAGGCGCAACAACGTGACAACAGCGGATTTTTCGTAGAAGCGTATTTCCACCACCTTCAGCTTCGCTCATGAATTCTAGAGAAGTAAAGGATTACCCTCTTTTATGGCTGTTTTGCTCAAAAAGTGACCCTCACTAGGAAACGCTGGTGTACCTTAGGGAACCAATGAGAACCAATGACCAATAGTAAAGTTAAAAAACGGCCCTCTGGAACACAATGCCATCTGCAACTGGAGGGCCTTTTTTGTAACACAGGTGATCCTTTACCTCTCTAGAATCCATGGGTTCGCTCGACAGATGACACATTCAATATGGTGTTTTAGTATAAATGTTTTTTGTTGTTTGGGTAATTTTTGTGGCAATTGTATAAATTTCAGTTTTGTGTAAATACTTTTAATAAATTAAAATGGTAAGGCAGTGCCAGGTGTGTAAAGTGACGGATATGATTCCTGGATTATCATTTCACAAGTAAGTACAAACTATGCTTGTACCATTCTATCGCCAATAATAAACAAAAAGATGATGGCCGCAGCTCTCGATTGCGTTTATGAATGAAATGCTTTCTTTATCTATAATGTAGCTCATTGATTATTTACTATCCTATCCAAATAACTATGGGAAATTTTTACCTGAATTAAACACTTTATGAAACATAAATCACCACTATATACTTAATTCATTTTTTTTAAATAAATCACTTTCACCCCATCTTTAAATAAATAGCAAAAACTTAGTAGCTTACCTAAAATGGTTAAAAATATCCTCTTTAAATAGTGGAAACTACTTCATTAAAACAACTCAAATGCACATCCAAATATAACAATTACTAGTTTTAAATTTTATCACAGCATTTATCTATTTTTGCAAAAATAAAAATAATATGTAGATAAAGTAATACATAATTTAATATTGGCTGCACAAGTAGTGGGGCATAGTGATATTACGGTATAAATATTTTTAATGATTAAAAAAATAATGGTAAGTGTTTATTAAAGTATGCCTGTTTTTGTAGAGAGAAATGAAACCATCTGCCAAAAATCTAAGGCCTGAAATATGACTATTGAAAAATGATATCTGTCAAAAATATCTCTTGAGAAGTATTGATAAATTGGTTTAAAAGGTAAAAGGGAGACGATTCACTTTGCTAACATCTTTAAAAACATTAATATCGTCTCTAAAGCATTCTTAAAATTTCTCCAAATCAACAAATATTTACTTCTCAAATAAGTACCTTATACCGGGTGACACAGCGGGCATGTAGTAGCCTATTACTTTTTTATTTATAAAAAATAATTTTTAAAATTTGGGTAATGCAACTATTATAACGACTCGCTTTTAATGACCAAATAAAACCACTTTTTTTACTTCCGGTTTAACCGGAAGTAAACCTAGATTTTAAATTTTAAATAGCACCCTGTATATATTTTTAGCCTACTTGATCCGCATTAAAATTCTCTGTTTACCCATGTGTCACACTTGTCATTTCATTTCAAAATGGCTGCCAAAATTGATTTTTTTTCCCAAAATTTTAGTAGGCCATGATGTGACAATTACAAATTATCAGCATGTAAAAGGCGTTAAGATGTGAAGAATGGGGTGTAAAATTATTTGTAATTTCGTAAATTTTTATCTGATTAATAAAAGTAAGAAACGGAGGTTGATTTTGAAAATTTTAGAAATGTATATTTTAACGCTTAATTTCTTAAAACAAAAAATAGAAAACCCCAGTTTTTATATAATGTAACTTAAGATCATACATTCCCTATTTTACATAGTTTATCAGAACTAGTATAAAGATATGACTTTTTTTTATTAAAAACGCGAAATTATACATATCTGCATTGTTTCGCAAATACGTAGATTAGTATAAATATCACGCCAAGTAGGCTTTGTAACATCCTAGCATATTGATTTTAAAATGTTAGACAATTCTAGGGGGCCATGGATACAAAATGGCTACAAATATTTGTTTGATGCTACAAAGCCTACTTGGCGTGTTATTTATATTAATATAATCTACGTATTTGCAAAACAATGTAGATATTTATAATTTCGCGTTTTTAATAAAAAAGTCAGTTCTTTATACCAGTTCTTGTAAACTATGTAAAATAGTAAATGTTTGATCTACAGTTACTTTAAATAAAAATTGGGGTTTTCTATTTTGGATTTTGAGAAATTAAGCGTTGAAAAAATATATTTCTAAAATTTTTAAATTAACCTCTATTTCTAACTCTTATTAATTAGATAAAAATTAACAAAATTACAAATACTTTTTCACCCTATCCTTTACATGTCCATGCCTTTATATATACTAATAATTTGTATTTGTCACATCATGGCCTAATAAAATTTAAGAAAAAAAATCGATTTTGGCAGCCATTTCGAAATGAAATGACAAGTGTGACACATGGTTGAAAAGAGCATTTTAGGGCGGATCAGGTAAACTAAAAATAGATACAGGGTGCTACTTAATATTCAAAATCCAGGGTTTCTTCAGGTTAAACCGGAAGTGAAAAAAGTGGTTTTATTAAGTTATTAATAGCGTGTTTTTATAACAGGTGCATCACCCACATTTCAAAAATCAATTCTAATAAATAAAAAAGTTACGGGCTGATACATGTTCGTTGTGTCATCCGGTATATTTAATTTATCTTGAGACACTCCACGAAGGCTTAAAGTCAAAGTACTAACGCATGGTGGTTGCTTTAAGAGCAGTAAGAGGGAGTTTGTTAACACGAGTTTTAAAGATCCGAAAATTTTGAGAGAAAGTAAAGACCTCTGCAGATAGCAGTAAAACTATTTTGTCGGTTTGCCGATAATAAGTAACAAATTATTAAAATTTAAATCCCTTACACGCAAATAAAACAAAGTTTATACACAACACCACCCAACTATCAATAATATTGTTATAGAAAAGGTAAAAAATAATAAAATATTTTTTCGTAAGGATCAATGAAAATTTAGGTTTCAATGAAAACTGTTCAAAATAGGCATTTTCTCTTTAAGAATGAAACAATTTTATTTAACTGTAATTTAATAGCGATACTCTCAAAAGGGCTTTTGTTAAGAATTGAGAAGCAAATAAAATTGTTTTTTTGCTAATTCATATTGGTGTATTTTTCGCAGAAAAAAGTTTAAAAAACCGCTAAAATCCACAACTTTTTCAAAAACTCATAACTTAAACCCTTTTAAAATTGGAAAGGTGATGCGAAGAGGCAAAGTGAATTTGGATTATCAACGGATCTTAGGCATGCTGATTGTTCAGAGGGGTATATACCCGTCCTCACTAACCAATGAGCTACATGGGGCAAGACAAAAAGGTTATAGACCTATTCTTTTTTCTCTTTTGCACGGCTGAGCGGCACGGCTACTACTTTTAGTAGGTGTATGCTTGAAGGGAAAAAAGTACGGCTTAAAATGCCGTTCAAACTTTATCAGCATACATAGCAAATATGCTTAGATACTAAACGGTGGCGTATATTGACTATACAAAAGTGGGAGCCCAACCGCTTAATTTCTTTAGTATGAAAATAAGCGTGAACACTGGAAGCTTTAAGTTGCGTTCCCAAAATTTTGTAGATTTATTGAATGACAATAAATTAGGAAGATTCCCATGAAGACATCGCTTACATATTAAATCAATAGGCTTTACGACACAGTAAATCTCTCGCCTACAAGAGGAACTACAAAGACCTACTGAGCCAAGGTGTTGTGGTATTACCACCCTCTGAAACTTTCAGATCAGATAATAATGAAAAAAGCTCTTTGTATTACTTAAACCTTTATGACCTCCATCCAAGTAATCTGAAAAGCTATTAAAAATAAAAAAAATGCTTTTTTGACTGTTCCTATAGGATTCACACAATTGTTTTAAGGCATTATTGTACAGACCACCCCAAACTATAATACCATATCTAATCAAAGACTCAACCAGCGCCCTATATATCATCAGTAGCGGATTCGTAGACAACATTTCAGGCAAAAGATACAATTTGTTTATTAGTTTTCTTATATTATTTTTTAATTTTAAAATATGTTGTTATATAATTTGTTTTACTTAAATTTAGTATTAGCTTGTGATAGTCCAACCAGTTTTTAACCCTAACCCAACCCAACGACATCAGCACTTTTACCTCATACCAACCATCAGCCGAAAAGAGCAAAACTGTGTCATCAGCACATGATATATTTGCCATTTATATCAAGACTAGTCAGAAAATTAATATAGGTAATCAATAAAATTGACCCAAGGACTGTTCCCTGCGGAACCCCTATTTTGATGTTCATAGCATCACTATATGAGTGTCGAATCTTGACCACCTGCTTCCGGTCAGTTAAATATTATCTAAAGACATCTAACACAGCACCCCGAACTCCACAGTTTTCGAGTGTACTAAGAAGCTTATCATAAGGTACCGTGTCAAACGCCTTCGCTAAATCAAGAAACACACCATACATTTATTTCCGGCATTAAGGTTGTTAAAATAACTTTCTATATCTTTATCACTCTTAAATTAAATTCCATTAAGCAAAATGTATATAATCATTATTTTAAGCTTCTTGTTCATAAGTCACTTCAGAAATAACTTTGTAATTTTTTAAAAATATTGAATACATAATATAGGTAAAAAATCAGTGATTACCCAGAAAAAAATAATTTGTTTCAGTAACGTGGAGGGGTCCCTGCTCCCCCCCTCAAGTATACGCTACTGACGGTAATTATATACATTTTTAAGAGCGGTAAATGATCGACAATCTACATCAAATATATAATGTAATTTCCTTAATTGGAATCATTAATTCAGGAACAAAGGTTGCATATATTATTTAATTTTGTTTATACGCAATAAGATTATAGTCCATTCAAAACGCAAGTCCTGGGTGCTTAATTTCGCTGCAAGTGGAGACAACCTTTAGGGTACGTTTTTTGGATCGCTGATTTCGAATTTCGGGGTCCTGCAGCTCGGAAATTCTTGGATTTCCTCTAAAAATGCAAAAAACATACTTTCTAGGTTTTCTTTAACGAAAATCTTATAAAAAAACTTATAAAAATGCTCTTTAGGCACCTAGAAAATACTCCCAGACCCAGAGTATATTTTTGCGGCGTCAGGGCAAAACACACTATTTTTAGGGGTTTTTTAGGATTAATCTTATGAAAATTTATAGAAATTATTTAATATTAACAAAAATTTGAATTTTTTATTACATAAATTTAAGCCTTTATTAAATTTTCGGGTAATTAATGAGGGTGAAATAACTCTTAATCATCCCTTTAATATAAGGCAAGAAACAAAAAAATATTTTGCTTTTTGCCTTAAATTTCGGGTAAAGAGCCATTTTACGACCAAAAAAAATTTTCCTTCTCTAAGGGATTATAAGTACTCCTTGTACCCCTTTTTTAATTTTAAATTGCTTTTTATTCGAAAAATAAAAGTAAAAAATGTAAAAGTAATTATTGTAAACTAATTGTTTTTGTTTTACATTAAATTAAATATTTTTTCAACCCCCAAGAGAGATTTACGGATTGCTTTTAGTTGTTGATGAGATGTTTTTTTTTTAAATTAAAAATTGATTTTTATTTAAAATTTAAGGCAAAATTTAAATTTTTTGCGCACTTTTTATTAAATCAGTTTTATGGGTAGTTTTTCTCGTCAAAAGGGTGAAAACAACTGGTGATGCTTTTTCGTAAGCAAATTTCTTGATATAATAAAGAAAATACAAAAGAAATTACTTTAAACTCATTGTTTTACTTTTAATTCGAATTGGATATTTTATAAGCCCTCAAAAGGAGTGCGGGGGGGATTTATAATCTTTTAGGGGAGGAAAATATTTTTTTTGGTCGTTAAATGGCTATTTATCCAAAATTTGAGGCAAAAAACAGAACTTTTTTGTTTCTATTTTTTTTGTACGATAATTTAGAGATGATTGGGGGTCGTTTCAGACCCAATAAATTACCCTAAAATTTAATTAATGCTTAAATTCATATAATGTCATAAATATACAAATTTTTATCAATATTAAAATTTCTATAGATTTTTTATAAGATTATTCTTAAAAAACCTCTAAAAAGGATGTTTATTGCCGTTTTAGGGGTGTTTCAGGGCATTACATTAATATGAGTATAGTAAGCTAAATTTATGAAAAATAAAATTACTACATATTATAAATAATAATAAGTAGTTAAACATTTTTTTTCGTTTAGATGTAGGGGCATAGTTAGTGGAAAAGCTAATTTGTTACTATAAAGTTACGATAACTTTTTGTTAAAAATAGAGTTAGTACCTAACTGTGTAATGTAGCCAACATCAATTCTATTTATTTTTGGGTGTGATTTGATCAATCACCAATTATTTACTTTTTAGTTACCATGCGTATATCGGATTTAGGCAAACTACTATTTTTGTACAAATTTTACGGTATTAACCGCGGTAATAATTGGTTTCAAACGACAAGACTTGGTGATAATTTGGACATAACTTATAAGAATAAAGACGTCATAGTAAAGTCAACCGTACCCGCCCAAATGCAGTTGTAAATACGTTTTTTTGTTATATTCGGTTCAAGTCCTAAATTCAATTCTAAATGGGTATGTTCCCAAAATGATAGATCTGCCACCAACTTGTTAAAGCTAAACTATTTAAAAAAATTATCTGTAATTGTACTAAAATTACATACCAGAACCAGAGCTGTTACCAATTATTCTTTTAATTAGTAGTAAATTACGTAGTACCAATTACTAGCATGTTTGTTAAAAGTAATTTAATTATCAAATAAAACTAAAAGTAATTGAATATTTTAGCAATAACTCTATTTAAATTACCACATATATTAAACACGATACACTAAAAAATAAAATATTTATACTAATATGCATCATACGCGCACGTCACACTACTCAAACTGCTTTTTCGGTAAGTTCAACATTAAATGACTCTAAAATAAAAAATCTTTTTATCCTACCCCAAACATCAATTTTTACAAAAAAAAAGTATAAAAACGGTGACGGTAAGCATCAATCGAAAATACTAAACCGGCGCGGAGGCGGCGATCGCCGGATTCAAAGCGGCTCGCCGTGTTTCAAGATGCTTTATCTGGCTGGCTAAAATTCCGGCAGTTTTCTCTTATGAAATTTTTTCGTAGTAATTCAATGATTTATTAGGTAATTGAATTAATTTCTAAGCAATTCAATTACTATATAAGTAATCGAATTACTTTCTAAGTAATTGAATTACTTGGGATTCGTAAAAATCAATTATCATTTACGATTACATTATCCTATTACTTGATAGTCCAAATACAATTACCTTTTCCGGAAAGTAATTAAATTAAAGTAATCCAATTACTAAAAGGTAATTAAATACGATTTTTCAATTATTTTAATTTAATTACCGACAGCTCGGACCAGAACTAACCGAATTAGGTAAGAAAAATTACGGATATTTTATTTATAACATGAAATTCGTGGTCAGCGCCCCAAAATAGATAGTGCGATACACAGACGTATACGACCGTATAAAGTGTGTTCCGCGTTATTCTAAGTGTTTTCGGTAGTTCTAATTCGAATTTAAATTTGAATTTTTGTTTGACGAAAATCTAAAACATTTAAATGACTAGTACAAGTGATGGTTCCGCGATTAAGTCTCCAGAAAGGCAATTAATTAGACATTATTCTATTGGCTCAACGGCTAGCCAAGAATTAAAAAATCACTTGAATGTGGACAAAAAAAGGGAACAGATAAAAACGTATCTGAATAAATGCAAAACCAGTGTAAACAAAACAGAACAAAAAATAGGGGATTCCGGCAAAACCGAAACAGACAAAAAACCTTTTAACGACATTCCGAAAATACAGGATTCAACAAAAGCAATGGAATTTTTAAATGATTTTGATAATGAAGACGTTTTTAAACCTAAAAATTCTGTATTTAGGACACCGCCAAAAGCAAATAGACAAAACGAAAGTGACACTGAACTAATATCAAATAAGCGAAGCAGATTAGAGACCAGCCCAGAAATGTCGGCAAGCACAAAAAAACAGTGCAGTGAGAAGGAAACTGCAAAAACTGTATACCCAAAGTCCGTTTTTTCGGAAAATATCATCTTGCAAATGTTTAGTAATTTAGACAAAATAAACGAGATTGCTAATAAAACCGAAAACTCTTCAAGTAATGATAAAGAATGTCTTAAAGAAGCTTGCAACAACCTACACAAATTATTGACATTGGTAGTTTTTAACAGTGCCTCCATTGAAAAGGAAAACATATTGCTAAAAAATCAGCTACAACTCAAAGACTACGCCCTGAAATCTGGCAGTAGTTTAGATTTAGACCAAGCAAATGATCCAAGTCAGAACAAAACACAAAGCCAAAGGAAGAAAGTTTATGCTGACGTTGTAGCTACAAATATAGATAAGAGCAAAAGAAATGAAAACACTTCACATGTTGTAGAAAATCAGCCATGGAAAACCCCTACATCAGCAAACAAACATGAAACTGTTATCCGCATAGAAAACATAAATAACCCAGCAGAAGCTCTTAAGCAGCTTAAACAAGAAATAGGAAATACAGATGTAGGAAGGGCTTTTAAAAACATCAGACATACCCCCTCAGGAGCAATCATAGTGGAAAGCTTTGACAAAAATCAGCAAAAAAAATTAAAAGCAGCAGTACAAGACAAAGAAAACATCAAAATCAAAGAGTCACAAAGTAACGACCCCATGTTTATGGTAACTGGAATTCTAAAAGGATTTTCTGATAAAGAATTTCTCCAAGAAATAGCTAAATTATGAAATTGTGCAAGAACTGGGCTACAGTGTGTCTGATAAAATAAAGGTAATTGCTAAAAAACAGTGTCGGAATCCAACAAAAGAAAACTGGATCCTTCAGGCAACACCTATTATTGCGAAATGGTTCCTAAGAAAAGGTAAAATTTTCTTTGATTTAATGTCTGTACATGTGGAGGAACATTTTAACCTGGCACTGTGCTTTAAATGTTGTGGTTTTGGTCACGTTTCCAAATACTGTAGTTCGGAAAAAGAATGCTGCCACAAATGCGGAAAAGAACATAATGCAAAAGACTGCATTGAGGAAAATTACAAATGCCCCAATTGCACAAAATTAAAGCTGAAAGATATTAATCACTCGGCAAGAGACAAGATTTGTCCAGTATACAAGCGACGGTTAAATACATACAGAAATGATATTAATTATAAGGATTTTTTATAGATGAAGCATCGGTAGTAAGTGATTCCGATAGTAAAATTTATAGAGAAAATGAAAAAAATGACCAACGATGTAGCATTATTCATCAGAATGTACAGTCTCTAGGAAATTCTATAGATATGATTAATGATATGCTTGAAGAACATGTGGATTGTGAATGTTTTTGCCTTTCAGAACACTGGAAAACAAAAGAGCAGTTACGAACACTCAACATAAATAATTTTAAACTGGTATCAAGTTTTTGCAGAGTAGGTGGGTATGGGGACGCTGCAGTGTACCTTAAAAAGGGTATCAAATTTCGTCGAAGAAGAAAAATCAAAGAACTTTCTGTCGAAGGTGTATTTGAATGTGCATTTGTTGAGTGTACTTTTAAAAGTGAAAGTGTCATTGTCATATCAGTATATAGGCCTCCAAAAGGTAACCTGATATTGTTTCTTCAAAAAATGGAGAGCATGCTGGAACAAATCATAAGTGATCAGAAGAAAGTTTTTATTGCTGGGGATTTTAATATAGAACTTTTAGCAAATAACAATGTTGGAACAGAATTTTTATCTGTTATGAATTCTTTTGGTATGTATCCAACAATTTTAGAAAATACTAGGATAACATCAGCATCTAAAAGCTGCATTGATAATATTTTTACAAATGTACCAAAACGTGATGTATACAGTAATGTTCTAAATACGGTAATATCAGATCACACGGCCCAAAAAATTATATTTGACTATAAACAGAGCACAGTAAAGAAATGTTATTTTAAAAGAATTTTTACTGAAGAAAGTAAAACAGAGTTTTTTAATACTTTAAAACAGCAACAATGGCAAGATGTTTTTGATTTAGATCAAGCTGATGTAAATAAACAGTGGTCTACTTTTATGAACACTTTCATGCTTTTCTTTAATCAGAGTTTTCCTAAAAAGTTAGTTAATCCTAACCATAAAACTAAGAATCAAACAAAACAAACAAAATAAAAATATAAAAGATGTAAAAAATAGGTTAGATACGCTTTTATTATTAAAAAGACAAAATAACAATTATAGAGAATTGTATTCATCTGTGAAAAGAGAGTATGATGAATTGTTGGTAAAAGTACGGTCAGAAAATTACGCAAGTAGAATAGAAAACTCTGATAATAAAAATAAATGTATGTGGTCTATTTTTAGAGAAATCACAAATAATTGTAAAGAAAATTATGAGACAATTCCTGGAAAACCTGATGAAGTATCCAATAAATATAATAAGTTTCTTTTGGAATCACTTCCTAAGCTTATTAAAAAGATTCCACATATTAATTGGACACATAAAATTAAAGAAAATAACAGGTCAATTTTTTTAAAACGTGTTACAAACAAAGAAATTCTAAAATTAACCAAGCAAATAAAAAATAAACATAGTTTTGGTGATGATGAAATACCAACCAGCCTTATGCGTCAGGTTATTCCAGCAGTTGTTAAAGTTGTTGTGTATATAATAAACAATTCACTTAGAGAGGGCATCTTTCCTGAACTCTTAAAGCTGTCAGCGGTAAGACCTATTTATAAGAATAAGGGAGATGCAAATGACATTAATAACTACAGGCCTATTAGTCTACTGTCGGCTTTTTCAAAGTTGTTTGAAATGGTTATGTGTAAACGGTTAGTCGAATTTATGAAAGAATGTAATATTTTTTCAAATAACCAACATGGATATCTTAAAAAAAAGTCAACTCAAACGGCAATTTTTCAATTTGTACAAGCAATTCTGGGACACCTGGAGAAGGGCGACATGGCACTTGGCTTATTTTTGGATCTTTCAAAAGCTTTTGACTGCTTAGACAGAAATTTGCTGCTTAGAAAATTACAGCTTTATGGGATTAGGGGACATGCCCTTGAATGGTTCAAATCTTACTTAAGTAATAGGACTCAGAGGGTAATAGTTTATAAGGATGGTATTTGTTACAAATCAGAGGTGGGAAAAAATATAGTAGGTGTTCCTCAGGGAAGTATACTTGGACCTGTCTTATTCATAATATTTATGAACGACATAAATTTTGAAATTAATAGCCCTTATCTTAGCTTAACTGAATATGCTGATGATACTAATTTATTAGCTGGTGGTGCAAATATATCTGAAATATCAAAAAATGCCGAAGAGTTATTCTCATTAATAAATATTTGGTTTCAAAAAAATAAATTATGTTTAAACGAAGATAAAACCAACACATTGCTTTTTAGAACAAAGTTAAATAAAACTCTCAAACCAGCATCTGTTTCAATTAAAAATAATAATTTTACTCTCAGTAGCAACACCAAATTTCTGGGTATTTATATAAATGAGTTCTTAGATTGGACAAGACATATAGAAGAACTAACAACTAAGTTAAACCAAATCTGTTTTTGTTTACGAACCGTTACAAAATATTTGAATGAGGCAGCTCGCAGAACCCTGTATTTTGCAAATTTTGAGGGAACGGCTCGATATGGAATAATTTTTTGGGCATCAAACTCTAGGGCTCAAAACATTTTTGTAATTCAAAAGCGCATCACTAGAATACTATTCAAAATGCCTTATCTACAATCTTGTCGAGGGGTTTTTAAAGCAAAAAAAATGCTTACGATATATGGCTTGTATATATATGAAAATATCTTATTTGTTTTTAGAAACAAACACCTTTTTAATGTGAACTTTCATCATAATTATAATACAAGGACAAGTAATATTTGCTATCCAATACATAGATTAACATTAACAGAAAAAAGTCCCTACTACATGGGAATTAAACTTTTCAATAAATTGGATACAAACGTAAGAAATATAATGATTGAAAAATTATTTAAAAGGAAACTAAAAACTTTATTAATAGATTTGGAGCCTTATAGTTTGGAAGAGTATCTTAGTGTGTGATTCTGGTGTTTTAAAATTGTACAGTTTTAGTTTTAGTGTCATTTTTTTAGGATTATTTTTTATTTTGACGCCGTTTCATTTTATGTTTTTGTCTATACATTATATATTTTAGTGTATTGTACTGAATGTAATTTGAAATAAAGAATATAAACAAACAAACAAACAAACAAATTGGATTTGTGGACTATAAAAAAACGTTTTTATTTTAAAAATATAAATATTAATTTTTATTTTAATGAAATACAACTACAAAATACCGCAGGCAGTCCGCCATAATACGTGAAACACCATTTACAGCGAATTACGTCACGTATCATTAAACGATATTGGTGTGGTTTGCATTTCAACCTTTGAGCATACACCTACCGCAGACTTATCGCGATAAGTTTACAACTTTTCTCTCTTGCTCTTTGTGCTAATTGCACGCAGCGCGAGGGAAAGAGTTTGTAGACATATCGCGATAAGTTTGCCTCTAGGTAGGTATAGGCTCAAAGATTTCAAGACTCTTCACCTTCACTATTTATTCGTTTTTATTAAGGCCCGGTTGTACAAACAATGGTTCAACAGAAGTTTTCTTGAACTGCAGTTCACTGTTGAACCCAGTTTAGAATTTTGAGTGTTGTACCAATGCAGGTTTACCTGAACTATCAGTTGCAAAGCCCACAAAGAAAAGAAGAAAAAAATTGGCACAACTTAACCTAATCAAGGATTTTGATTTTATTAAAAAAAAACAACTTAATAATAATTATGAGTATGTATTTGTATTGTATTTGTTTAATTTTACATTTTTTAAATCACTACTGACAAAATAAATCACAGATGCTAAATAGCTACATATTGTATAAAAAAATAAATCCTTTTTTGTTTCCTGTAATTTTCTGCATCTGCCCCTCCAGGAGATTAAATTTTATTATGCGTGCCATCCATGGCTTCAATGCTAAAAAATCCTCGCCTCACAATGGTAATTTCAGATTCAGTTCTTAGCATTTTTATCAATTTTAGCCCCAATTCAGCAACTGATTCTTAAACCATTGATATTATTCAACTTGCCGTTGACTTGTTAATACCTCCAAAATCTCAAACAACTTGTAAAAAACTCCCAGTGGCTAGAAATCGTAAAGCAATGCATACCATTTCAGTAGGAATTAGCGCATGGTTTCTAAAAAATAAATAGAACATTTAAACTTAAAATTAAATGTAATTAAACAATATAAATCTTACTTATCTGTAAGAGATGAAATTTGTTTAAAAATTTCATCTATATTAAATCTCACAGCTTGTTTTTTTTTTAACCTAAATCTGGCCTTAAATTATTTGTCATTCCAATTATTCAAATGATCTGGTCTATTTCTGTATATTTATGGGGCTCGAGAGTGTGCAACATTAATAAGTTATTCTACAAAATCCTTGTCGTCTGTCATATCTTTTCATACAAGATCAATTTTTAATTATAAAAACCGATAGGTATCAACTTTAAAATACACATATTTAACAACTTCGAAGATAAAATCTATTAAAGTTACTCATCTTGTCGATGCTAAATTCGACGTTCAAGATCGAAAAGTAGTTGAACTCATCTTGCGATAAGTTTTTCCGTTAGAAGCCAAGATTCAAGGAACTTCGGTTGACACGTTCCATTTAAACCGGTGTATTAAGTGCTTTGTAGTTCCCACCGATCAATTGCCTACTTTTGAGTTATCAAAAGGACAAAAACCAGAGACACCGGCTGGGAAACGAGGTAGAATGTTGGAGGATGATGTAACAACTTTGCAGAATTATAAAGAAAGGTTTCTATGGTTCTAAAACTTAACGTCTCTTGTCCAAGTATTTACAAAAGCTATCAAAAGTAAAAGATGCCTTTTTAAAGGTTTTTATAGGATTCACACAAGTGTGAGTACTGCACGTAAATGCAAAAACTATTCTATGCTAGCAGGATTACCCGATGAATATCATTTTATTAAGCCCTATTGCCTACTATTTTTTTCAAATTTTCTCGGTTTATACCAGAAGAAATAATTTTAATAGAATTGTTTTCAAGAATACAGTATTACTTGGCCACACCCACTTTTTGCCATTTCCTCTCACAATTTCTACTCATTTACGAAACTCAAGAATAGAGGCCCCGGGTAAAAATCATATTGCAATTATTTAAAATTCAGATATAGGTATGTATAGGTAAAGAAGAAGCCTAATAAAAAATTCTAAGACTTAATTTTAGATATATAAATTAAAACTTTTAAAATACTTACAGATTAAAAAACAATATGTTTTACATTAACTAAGAGAAACAGGTTTACTATCTTATTAAATTTCTAGAAACTAATGGTAAATAATATATAATCTAGTTAGTAGTATTTGAACACAACGTTATTTTTAGTTGATAATTAATAGCAGTAAAACAAGCAATAGATAAAGTACAAGGGAGACCCTAATAATAATAAATAAAACAGTAACCACTTTCCAAAACATTTTTTTTTCACCTCGTTAGAGACGCCTTTAAATAGTATATTACATACCCAGGTGGAAAGTGTTTCATTTCTGTCGAGAGATGCGTTAGTAGACCGAGGCGCAGCCGAGGTCTACTATACTTCTCGAGACAGAAACGAAACTTTCCACCGAGGTTTGTATACTATTTTATTTACAACCACTTTATTCATTTCCTATTATTTTAAATTGAAATTATGAAAATTGATCCGGTAATAATTTAATTAGGCGGCCGTGCTTTGCCATTTGTATCGTTGTCATGATAACGGGTTGTCAAAGTGTCAATACATACAGTGCAAGATAGACGCTTTAAATTTGAATAGTAATTTGTTTTAATTTCGCAAATCCAAACAAAAATGTTATCAGATGAGAAATTTAAGTTTGCTGCTACTTCACCAGAAATTCGAGAATATTATTATTAGAATGCGTATGTCGTGTGTCACTATACCATTTTGAAATATCGATATTCAATGAAAGTAGAAGTAAAAAAACGTCAACTTTCCACCTTTAAAAGATAGATGAAATGTCATTATTACATGCATGGTTGTAAATAAACATGGTTTTTGAATGCTTCAACGGCTTCTGCCTACGAAAATCGTCGCCCCAGTTTATTCTTGACGTCATTTGAAGCCCAATTGAGACTGTGGGTAACACAGTCACACAACAACAAAAAGTTGTCTGTACTTTACATGTGAACTTCCTAACCAAAATACCAAAAATTAACGAGCAAAAAAACTATTTTATTTTCCAAATGTATATTTATTGAGAAAAGTCCATGGAAAAAAAATTAACCCTCAAAAAAATCTTAATTTTCCAAAAATTATCCGTTTTATGCCAAGTTTGGCATACGGCGGTTTTGGGAGGTCGCTGATGGCAAATCAAAAGTCAGATTTGCAAAATTTAAAATGACAAATTCAATATGGCCGACCAAATAACCAAAACTTTTTGATTTACGCCAGATTAGGTATAATTTATGCATTTATCCGTTATTTTAAATTTTAAAAATCTTACCCCAAATTCATAATCATTGAAAACCCCGTGTACCTAATTTGGAAGATTTTTGGATATTTGGTCCGCCATATTGGAACCGCCATATTCAATCTGAGTGTGGAAAATAAAAAATATATTTTTTTTATTTTTGCTGTTTTTTTTTTGTAAATTTTTAATATATTAGACCAGTTTTTTGAGGTTAAAAAGTTTCTGTGATGTGACTTTGACACCGGATCCGTGTTCCGGACGAAAAAATACTTCGGTACACATATACCGCATGTAAAGTAGAGACCACTTTTCTTTTTTTTTGTGTGGCTGTGAATTCGTTAATTCGATTCCTGCAGTGCTCAATAGTCGGTTGTTAGACGAGACAAGTAGTGACAGCTAGCGTTGTTTTAATAAAGAATCCGACAGCGGTTATTTGTTTTTCATGGTAAAATTTTACTTTACGGACACCACGCCGATTTTCAGGAATTTTTGCACACGGGGTTTTTTTGGGGCGCTGATCACGAATCTAAAATTAGTTTTCTCCGGCAACTTCTGGTTTTTGAGTTATAAGGCCTTCAAGTGAACCAACCTCAAAATTCTCCCTTCTTGAAATTGATTACCAACAAATGGGAACATACACTAATTAGGCACTTATATATTAAACAAATACGCTGAAATTTACAATAATTTATTGTCTATTTTAAGTAAAAATTATCTTAAAAGAATCCACTTTTTTGTACCTTGTAAGAAGCTATATGATGTATAACTGGTTGCCTGATTTATAATTAAGTTGTCAAGATATAAAAAACTGGATTTATTTGAGGTGTTTTTTACTAAAAATAAGCAATAAACTTTTGTAAATTTTAGTGTATTCGTTTAATATATAATTGCCCAATCAGTGTATGTTTCATTTTGGTGATAATCAGTTCAAGAAGGAGAAATTTTGGAAAAATGTTCATTTTGAGGTTAGTCCACTTGGAGGCCTCATAACTCAAAAACCAGAGGTTGCCGAAAAAAACTAATTTTAGATTCGTGATCAGCGCCCCAAAAAACCCCCGTATGCAAACATTTATGAAAATCGGCGTGGTGTCAGTAAAGTAAAAATTTACCGTTTTTCTTATTTCACCGAAGTCTTTGGGCAAACGAATGGTTATGCACTTTTTAGAATTTACCGTTCTGCGTATTTCTAAAGGCACTGTATTTTTCCGATAAAACGCGACTAATTGTTTAGATGTTCTTCGAGCGCAAACAACCTTTGTTGGCTTTAGTTCATTTTAAAACACTCATTCTTTTCGCTTCATACGCACAAATCTATGATTAAATCTCACAGTATATCACATGACGATCTCGAATTATTAATTTTTGCATAGCATCAATGTTTTCTGACACAATTGATTTTAAAGGACCCTTACGACTTTTTTCTGTAAGCGAACGGCAACCATAAATAAATTGGTTATACCAATCGTCATCGCTAAAAATGGAAGTTGATCCATGTACCTCTGTCTTGATAATAATCTACGTCAAAAGTGGTAATAAATTATAACACGGCAATTTTTAATAAAATACGATCCTAGTTTTTGATCTTTAAACGAGAAAAGTACATTGTAAGTATGATGACACATATTTTAGCACTTTTTGAATAACCAAATCATTTTCGTTTTCAGTTTTGTTTTTAGTCCAGCATTCCATACGGTATGTAAATCATTTATTTTTGATAAAGTAGCATAAAAATAGGTCTTTTTTTAATGTGACCGATTTTAAAATTGATTTTATTACCATTTAATTTTGTTTTTTTTTTAAATAGCGAATGGGTGAAGCTTGAATAAAAGACAACATTTTTGTAAAGTGTTATCAAGGCCAGATTTAACTTTAGCGCCGCCCCTGGGCACTAAAGAAAATGCCGTCCTATCACCTAAATTTTACATAAACTTATATTTTTAATATACCATTTTTTAAGTGAAACTTCTCTATCGACGTATGAGAATTTTATAGTAATGATAATAAAAATCGTCACACTTTTCCTGTTACACTCGACCGACATGTCTGCCATAGGCGAGTGTGGAGAGCAAACCTTGGGGTAAGCGCACTCAATGTCGCAGTGAGTGTGATAGTTCCTTACCTTACTTTAGGCATTTGTATCGAAAAATGCTTCACCCAGCTTATATTTTTTATACTATTCGAAACGATTCCGACCGGTAGATTTTAAGCAATCTCAAAAATAAAATTTTCAAAATATGTTTTTTTTTAATAATTTTAAACGACTGTACCGACCGATCCCAAAAATTAATCCGCTCTAAACCTAAAAAAAAAACGCGTCGATCGTTGCCAAACATGTCAAAATTAATTCGTTGTCGAAGAATATTGAAAAAATGTCTTTTTTATATTTGAACCACTTCACACCTTTAAAAAATTCTGGGAAAATTCAGGGGTCTTTCTTGAACATCCAGGAAGTCCTTTATAAAAAAATAAAAACACCTCAAATATATGGATAACCCCGGGTCAAGCCTCGGGGTTATCCATATATTTGGAGGCCTCGTTATTTTAAAACAACCAACCGTAGTAATGATACCTACCAGGATATTTTATTTTTCTTTCATTTATTAAGAAGCCTCTATGCCCAAAGAATTTCTACCTTTTTGTTATTATTTATAACAAGGCTCAAAGTTTAATTTAATTATATATATATATATATATATATATATATATATATATATATATATATATATATATATATATATATATATATATATATATATATATATATATATATATATATATGTTGGTAACTTAAAAACTATTTAATAATTATAAAAAAAATGTTCAAAGTCAACAAGAACGGGTGCGCAGATAAAAATATTGCACCAAAAAAAAAATTAACGCAAGAAATTTTTCAATCTGCAAAAACACCTGTAGAAACGAAAAAAGGCTATGTGCAAGGTTAATTGCTTACTGGGACCGGAAAGCTGCAAAAAGTTGCTAAGTCATGAACTTGCGTGTTCGCACGTAGTTCGCACAAAGTTCTGAAGCTGCCTCCTGATGAGCGCAATGGCGACGTAAAAGCGTAAGTACTTTGTTATAAGCAGATTTTGCCAAACGCATATTTTGTCATTAACCCTAGTTAAACCTATCCTTTAATTTTAAAACTATTTTATTATTTTTCTTTTGATGAGCAATCTAACGATAATTAATGGTGAGGCAAACTTAAGGTATAAAGTTTAAAACTGTTTTGATAATATGGCTCGCGAGCTTCTTGACAGTGTTATAACCTAAAAAATTAAATTTTAATGTGTAAAGTAATAACTTGGAGTCTTTTTTAATACGTCCCCGCATTTTCACGTCTGAAATATAATTGGGGAAAATAAAAGCCGCTTTGCTAACCAGAACTAGAACTTAGGGCTTTTGAATTTCTCTAAATTATCCCTACAGAAAATATTAACAAAATTTTCATAATTTTTGATATGGTAGAAGTTATACATTTTTTTAAAAGTGTAATTATATATTCCCCGGGTTTTGTCTAATGCGTTGTTAAAATTTTGTTAATAACTTCTATGTAGGGATAATTTAGACAAATTTAAAAGCCCTAAATTCTAGTCGGTTATGCTTAGTTCTGGTTAGCAAAGCCGCTTTTTATTTTCCCCAATTATATTTCAGACGTGAATATGCGGGGACGTATTAAAAACGACCCCAAATTATTGCATTAAAATGTAATTTTTTAGCCGAGTTCCTGCATAATAAAGCATGTTTCATGTGTCAAAACTGTCAAGAAGCTCGCGCCATATTATCCGGGGTGTCTCTAGACGCGAGTTGGTCGTTTGCATGTTTTCGTGCTAATGGCATTTGTTTAAATTCGCCTTTTTTGCAGTTCTCAGCTTTCCGGTCCAAGTGGGCGTCTAGTCTATGGCTACTCCTCATGAGCAATTAATTCCGTAGATCCTTAACTGAGGATTTGCGCAATTTTCAAAGGGTCCTTCAAATTTATGTCAAAATTTGCGGATAACGTAAAATAAATTGGTTTGTTGTGAAATATTTTAATAATGGTATCCTTTTTTATCTATGTGTGTAAAATATAAATAAATCTGCGTTTTAAAAATTGGGAGTAAAAATTATAATAAGGATACTGCTTTGTTATCTGTTGTTGTTTTATTAAAACAATATTGAGAATATCCTTCATATATTTTAGTCTAAAAATTTTAGGAAATATACAAAACAATTTATTTATTTACTTATTCAACCTAATAACAATTAAAACATTATTCCTACAACAAAAATATTTAAACTGGTCCAAAACAGAGTCTATTAATCTAAAGGGGTTATGACATCGTCGAGAATGGGGATAGCAAAAGTCCAAGACGTGAGGGTGTGAAAAGGGTCGCTTATGTTGGCGGCCCTGTCGGGTAACTCTAAAAGTTACTAGCATTCTCAGCTGTGGACAGAGTCGTGCCACAAGTCGAAGTTTTTATATGGGCAGATATGTGTACAGAGTTGATATTTTATTGGTTTTGACTGTTTTTACTATATTGTTTTTGGTAGTGTTTAGTCGTGTACTTTTAATTAGTCCTTAGTGTGCAATAGACCAAAAAGTTGTGTTTCCCATAAGGATTCTGTTATTTGCTCGGAGCATGTTAAAAAAGACGATTTTTATATGTCTTCCAGAAAAATTGCAAAAGCGGTGATTATGAGATCCTGATCAAAAAGGAAAAGGCGATTAATAAAAGAAGGTAAGGTGAAAAATATGATATATCCCAATGCTGCTATTACTAACAAATATTTTTTATTGTAGCAGTTCCATTCAGTTTGCATTATTACACCTCGGATAACAAAACACGGTTTTTAAGTCCACCAGTGACTCTTCACAACTCTGAATGTAGTTACACAGTTATTAGTAAGTAAATTGAAATTTTTGTGTGATTTTAATTATAGTTATTTGTTGTCAAGAAAGTAAATAGTCAATATTGACTTGCTTATACCTAGAACTGATCAACTTTAGGTATATGCATTAATGTACATTCAGAATGTGTATTTAATATTTTTTTCCCATTATTTTGTACATTTATTAAGTTTGCGGTTAGTTACATTTTTAAATAGTATTTAATTTTTTTTGGATACTTATCTACCAATTACTTGGTATATTATGTTGAAAAAGACATGTTTTAAAATATAATTTATATTTTTTAGATTTGCCTTTTACAAGTTTAAAATTAACTGATGTAAACCTACCTTGCACTGAAGAAGTTTTTGTTTAGATTGTATAGTATGAAGTGGACTGCGAAGAACTTGTAAGTAAGTTAAACTTTCGAGTACCAAATAAGAACACGATATCTAATTCTTTGTTTTATCTTGCAAGGGCTGCCAACAAACTATAAATGAAATTTTTGTGTTTGTATTAAGTAGGATTTTAATGCTTAAATGATTTGTATGTTTTAAAATATGAAATGTAGTATACCACAAAATATTATTAAATAATACCACTAAGGACTGTGTTCTTTTCTTCCATATCTATTTCAAAATGTAAAAATTTCAGTTGAATTTTATTTAATTGTTGCAATTGTTAATGTATTGTAGTGTTGTAGTTGTGAAACAAATAAAGTTTAGTTTTTTAGCAATAAACCTGTATTTACATGTTTTTACATAAAATAATTCATTTTATTGCCAAAGTGAAAAATTTTGCTATTCTTCTGCAATATCAAGATGCTGTATGGTCCGTAAGTAAATAAATAACTAGTTTTTAAAATAAACATAATTAGTTTTTAAAATAAAATAAATTAAGGATTAATAGACAAGTTTATATATTTATCAAGTAATACAAAAACACCATCACAAATTCCTAAAAAAAAAAGTTAATTTCTTTGTTTCTTCATCCCTAGAGTGTCAAGACTATGGAACCTGCTACCTGCAGAATTTAAGTCTCTTGGGAATAAACTCCCTCTTACTTCAGCACCCACGGGGCGTTCATACCTAGGCCTCAGGCTTCGCGGACTGTTAAGATAAAAAATAATTAAAGTCCCCAAACTTCTTTACTTGCTCATAAAATTTTATAAACGTCGTAATATAGGTGGGTATTATTAAAGAAAAAAGGTGTTAATAATTCAATATCGTGTGTTTAAAAATAGAGTAAGTACTCATAATTATAACAAATTAGCAATCATCAGTATTTTCTATATTTTATTTTTTCTCATTTTTAAAAATATTTAATGTAGTAGATACCATTGAAAAGGTACGCCATCGTCGTGTTGTCGCTTTAATTTTTAATTTCAATACTTAATTGAATTACATTTATATTTTTGAAATATAAAATTTGTTGGTCGGTATAAAAGCAGTTTTTCGTTTCCACCTCAATTTTACGCCACTGTCCGGCATAAAATCCAACATGGCCGAAATGGACCTTCTTGACGTCACACAAGAGTTTTTCAATATGGCGGATGTCATAACCACCTTTAGATTAATAAACTCTGGTCCAAAAATCTTATATAAATGCACCTAGATACCAGAACATCGGTATTTGCATGACACAACGTTAAATATGCAAATTAAAAAGAATAATATCAAATTATTGGCCGACAGAAATAGATTCTTGTTAATAAAAAAATAAAGTCATACCTATTTTATTGAACAGAGAAGAAAAACAAAAACAAGCGAGAAGTAAAAAAAAACAACAATCAATCCTGTCAAAGTACTAATTAAATAACGTTTTTAGAAAGTGCATATAAAAGGTCTGTTTGTTATCCAAAAATAGAGTACTCTATTTTACACTTTTTTGTCAATAAACCGTTTGTTATCGTTGGTGTAATTTAGGACTAGGTGTTTGGTATGAATTCTGGTGTAAACTAGTTTTTACTTAATTGCGCTAACTTTTGAAGTAGTTAAGTTAGATGTTTTCAACAAGACTTAAAGTTGTTTGTTTATAATCATAACCATAAAGCCATTTTTAATTTCTAAAATAAGTCTAAAACGTGTTTGGTATAAAAATCAAACCGGAACTTATTTACACTTAGTTCCACTTTTTAGTCCTACACTCACCTACTCTGTCCTACTCTAAACTTGATAAGTTTGATAACAAACAGACCTAATATTCATAAATACTTTTCTTGTACACGAATTATAGGTTTTCTTGAATAGACAAAATTACTTTAAAAGTGTTAGACAATGTTATGGTTTCGATAACACTAAAATCTTGGACTTCCATTATCTTTATTTGTTAATTGATACACAACGTTTCGGTTAGTGATGTATCTCCAACCGTTTTCAAGTGATAACTCATCATTATCACTTGAAAACGGTTGGAGATACATCACTAACCGAAACGTTGTGTATCAATTAACAAATAAAGACAATGGAAGTCCAAGATTTTAGTGTTATTGAGACAAGATTAACTGAAAACATCTGACAACAAAAGTAAACAATGAAATTCTTAAAAAGTTTTCCCAACTTTTATCCGGAACTCTTGCGGATCTAACCCTTCTTTAACATGGCTACCAGCAGGCCAATGCCAATCGCGTGATTCCGGACATCCGCATTTCCGCAATAATTTAACGAACATGTAGACTAGCTATAATACTTCCGTCGACCCCCTGTTTAATTATATGGTTCTGCTACTGTAGACTGTAGTCACTCATCGAATTTAGGCAAACTGTCAAAAATGCTACTGTATTAATCGCATAATACATTAAAGACCTTGGTAATAACTTTGACATTAATTATATGAAGAAATAGCAAAGTCAACCATACCCATCTAGATGCAGTGGTACCTAAATACCGATAAAATATGTTAGTGTTAATAGACGCTAATACACTATTGTTAGATCTATTTCAACTTTAAGATGCCATGCTATTAATAATTTTGATTTACGCTTAAAAATATTCTTACTTGAATCATTATTGCTAGCACATCTAGTATTGTAGAATGCAAGGTAACACTTTCACTGGTCTTTGCCGCATGGTTTAACGCTGATTGAAGTACATTGCTCCAACGAAAGAAATTTAGTGGGAGATAGATACACTCTGCTAAGAGAAAGTATATAAATTAAACTGAATTTTACTCTTGAAAATGTATTTCGTATTAAAGTTTTTAAAATAGGAATGTTTATCAAATTTTCTTTTGATTTTGAATAAACTTTCTCTGTAATTAATTATAGAATAATCAAGGCATAATTAACAAAATATGATGTCAAAAATCAGTGGCTTTTTTCAATTGGTGGAGTATGTTCTGTGAAATCGTTAATTTTTTTTTCAGTTTCAGAAAACCTAGGACAACGCTTAAGGAAAGATTTTCTGATCAAAAATAAGACAATAATGTTAGGGTGTAAAAGAAAAAAATTCAGTTCTAGGAATTTTTCTTTATTTTCAAATCAAGTTTTTCGGTTTAAATGAAATCTGGTACAGTTAAAACATTGACCGAAATTCTTCTTTTGCTGATACATTTTTGTTATTATTATGGAAATGCAGTGTAGCTTAGGACAATTTTATCCGTTTTTCCCCATTCTTTTACCTAACTTTTTTGGTATTAACTTTATTATTAATTTGATACGTGGAACCTATTTTCTGCTTAGTTTTACATAGAAGAGATACTTTTGAATTACCTCGATAAACTTGACGGATTTTGAGATTTTTTGATTTTAAACTTGCCTGATAAATAAAAATATAATTTAAAATTAAAGACCATAAATAATTTTACAAAAAAAAATAATAATAATAAACTGTCCACGATTTTTTTGTTAAAAATAGAATTATTATGAATTTTAAAGATTACCTTTTTCTTCTACGTAAGTTTAAAATAACTCGAAATGCAAAGTATGATGTTTTGTCGGTGAAGGCACATACCTAAATTAAAGTCTGTTTTTTTACTTGTCCTGTATAGTAAACAATCGTGACATGTCTTCTTATTGAAATAACAGTGTATGAAATGAACAAATTACTAGATTAAAAGGATTTCAGTGTTGAATAAGGTTTTATTATTGTAGTTTATTGTTTTTGTTTTTATCCTATTTATATTTAAGTAATTTCGTAAAAATAATATTATTATTAATCACACAAATCCCCAAAAAAGTGGTGTGTGCTGGGTGTCGGACTAATATTTTGTGACGTATTTTTTTTCCGCTAAACACTAATCTAGTCAAAATTGGGTGTCAAATAGCAATAAAAAAAACCTGCTACCACGGAATGTTTGGACTACGACTACTTATATAAACTATAAATTATACAAAAAATTTCATAAAATAAAATATAAAGCTTTCTAATTGTCTATAAGCAAAGACAATTGTAGTTCTACAGTTGTCTTTGCTATAAGATACGATAAATAATAAAGAAGATATAAACGAAAATGTTATTTTGACAAAAAATTTCAGTTCAAAATATATTTTTTTATTAATGTAAATTAGTTTTTTTTTATTATAAACATTAATTTTATTCATTTAAATCCCAAATTACTTAAAATTTGCAGAATAAATTTAATAAAAAAAAATCCAGGGGTATACCTTAAAAAAATCCTGAAAATTCGGTTTTGTGTTTATAGCTCAAAAAATATTACTTTTGGACCAAAAGGTTATTTATTGGTCCAGGTCTTGTAAAAATACATAGTTTATGTCATATAAAGTTTCGAAATTTTAGTCCAATAAATAAAGGGACAAAGCTGTAAATAAATCTGTACAGTTTTCCCTTGTGGCGCAATTCTTAAGTCTTCAGGGATGCTTTCAAGCAAAAAAAAGTTAATCAACATTAACAGGTGGGAAAGGGCTAAAAATGGCCCCTCAAGGCCCGAAAAATGGGTTTCCCGCTAATATCTGACAAAATAGCCGAATTGGAGAATTTTTGTTTAGACAAAAAAAAATTGCCTTGTAATTACAAAAATGGTCCTTATAATTTTTTTTCTAAAAATCGATAGTTTTGGAGATAACGGGACCCAAAAGTCCCCTCATTTTAGCTGCCGCTCTACCGCTAGAATGTCGCTACTTTCTGGATTCACTTATAAGCGGGCGGACGAATTGTTCCATTACTCGGGCAATAATATACATTTTTTAATCATTAAAGTTCATTGGAATGGAAAAACCCGTACTTATCATTGCATATGAGTTTGGATCCATTCTGATTTTTCTAGAATATTAAAGAGAGAGCGGTCAAAGTTTTTTTTTTTCACAATATTTTGAGAGTATCTCATTAATTTATTGATATTTTTAGGAAAAATGGTTTGTTATTAACATTTTTTTTATAATAAGATCTTAGAAAGTGTTCAATGATCCCAGACAATTTCCTTGGCAATCTTTCTTGCGTTTTGATAAAAAAATGTTTTGCTCATCTGCATTTTTTAGTAAGAAACTACTACTACCACATCTATCCAGTGTGGAATGTTATGAATTTTTCGACTGCCATTTTTGCGAAAAATATTGGTGTTGCGAAAAAAATGGTGGGACCATTTTTGTAGATTTCGAGGTGGTCTCCATTTCTTGTCTAAAAGAAAATTTTCTAATTCACATATTTTGGCAGATATTCGCGGGAAACTCATTTTTGGGACTCTGGGGGGCCATTTTCAGCGGGTTCCCACATCGGAATTGTGATAAACTTTTTCTCACTCGAAAGCATACGCGAAGACCTAAGAATTGCGCCACAATTGAAAACTGTACAGATTTATTTACCAGCTTTGGGTACTTTCAGGCCTTCAGTTACTGGACTATATTGACGTTTTAAATTAAAAAAATTGTTAATATCTGAAATTACGCCTTTCCTTAATTTTTTGCTATTTGACCGTGAATTTTGACTTCAGGTTCGTGTTCAGCGAAAAAGAATACTTCAGAAAAGCTTTACCCGACACCCAGCACAAACCACTTTTTTTGTGGACCTGTGTAATTGTATTTTTTTTTTTATCTTGGGACAGTCCACGAAGGCTGATGCCTAAGTACTAACGTACCGTGGGTGTCTTCAGTGTGGTGAGAGGGAGTTTGTTCACACGGGACTTAAATTTTTGGAGATTGGGAGGAGAAGGAAAAACTTCTGCGGGCAGCAGGTTCCATAGTCTTGACACTCTAGGAATAAAGGAACGAAGAAAGCGGGAAGTTCGGGGCCTCTCTAACTGAACTGTAAAAGGATGCATAAAAGTTGCAGTACGTGTTGCTCTGTTGGGAGCTGCCAGAGAAGGAATAATACTGGCCAATTTCTCTGAGCAGAAGCCGTGAAAATACCTATAGAAGGGCGACAGATGCCCTACAGCTCGACGATGGGCAAGAAGAGGATGCCTTTCTGTGAGCGTTGGATCATTAATAAGACGAACAGCTCTTTTTTGAATGGAGTCCAGAAGGCTAAGTGTTGTAGGGGACGCCATTCCCCAGACATGAGAATAATATTCCAAAGAGGGTCTGATTTGGGATACATACAGAGTGTACAGATTGGAAGAAGAGAAATATTTTCTGGCTCGAAAGAGGAATCCAATCTTTTTTGAAGCTGCCGAAGCTATGGATGAAATGTGTTTGAGCCAGTTGAGGTTATTCTCAAAAGTACCGCCGACTAGATTAAACGACTCTTTGTTCTGCAGAACTTGGCCGCTCATATGTAAGGGATGAGCATTCACAGACTTTTTTCGCGACAGCGAACATGACTGTGTTTTTGAGGCATTAAACTGAACACGATTTTTGGCGCCCCAATCCAAGATAAGTTTGAGGTCTTGTGAAAGAGATATCTGCATTGACCTGCGCTTGTTTTCAAAATCAGAATTACACGGTGGCTTAAGAAATTGAATACTAGAGTGGAGGGTACTATCGTCAGCAAAACTATGAATGGGATTGATTGTGGAAGAGAGAAGATCGTTAATGTGTAGAAGAAACAGCGTGGGTGCCAGCACTGAGCCCTGGGGCACCCCAGCATTAATTTGGTAGAAGCTGGAGGAATGACCATCTACACTAACTGATATACGTCGATTAGAAAGGAAACTGGAAAGCCAAGAGCAAAGCTTAGGTGGAAGACCGTAAGAAGGAAGTTTGTTAAGAAGCCCATCATGCCAGACCTGATCGAAAGCTTTGGATATGTCAAGAGCAACGATCTGGGATTCACCAAGAAACTCAAGGGACTTGTTCCAGTTGTGTGAGACAAAGGAAAGAAGATCAGCTGTGGATCTACTGTGACGGAATCCATATTGTCTATCATGTAAGATCTTATGTTTTTCCCTATACTTTAAGATTTGGGAATTAATGAATTTTTCCATTACCTTGCAAACAACTGAAAGAAGAGATATAGGTTTATAGTTAGAAGGGAGACTTTTGGATCCTTTTTTGGGGACAGGTTGCACACTCTCCGGGAAAATGCCCGTGTCATAAGAGATTCGAAAGAGGCGAGTTAAGATGGGTGCAAGCTCGGGAGCACATTTTTTTAAGATGATTGCTGGTATGCCATCCAGCCCAGACGATTTTTTAGTATTAAGAGAAGAAAGAATACGCTTGATCTGTTTGACTTTAAAAATTATATCGGACATTTTATGAGAAACAGGGACAACTGTTGGAAGAGGAAGATTAATCGGAGGATCAAGCGTAGAATTGGCAGCAAATTGTTTGGCAAATAATAATTATAATAAGATTTTATAAATAATAGGAATTTTATTAAAAAACACAAATGAATATAACAAAGTAAATCAGTTTCAAAAAGACATGCCAAGCTTATTTACTAAATGAAACTAGTCAATTTTTTACCTAGTTGGGGGTTTTTGTTTAAAATGTCATACAAGTTTTAGCCACTGCTTATATTAAATTTTACCATCAGCATTGCAAGTATGGTTCTAGCTTTCAGGAGGATTTTTCGGATGTACATGCATTCATTAATGAACATACTCTTTTGGCAAACGAGTTCGTCCCTGGTAAGCAAAGCAGGTACTGGATAAACACCAGGTAGTTTTTTAATATTTCGTTTTTTTTTAAATTTTTACAGTACAGAAAACTGCCATTCATTGTTGTTCTGTACTGTATTTCTCCTTCTACCAACCCTTTAGGACATCTTTGTTCACGAAGTAATGTAGTAGACTTGAAAAATAGGCATGCGGGATGCATCCAACGTTTTGCGGAACTATTTTACTAATTATTGCAAAGTGAGATTACATCTGCCATTTCGGACGGTTGGTCGCTTTACATTAAAAAAGTAATTTATTTGAGGAAATTAACTCTTTTTAAATGGCAATATTCAATAAACACACTTAAAAATAACTTTCTGAATTTTCCATAAATAGGTACCTTATAATGAAACATAAACTTAATGTAAATATTTTTGGGCCTCTAGTCAAACCTATTCCTTTTCTCACCTCGTTTCTTTGGCTAAAAATGTAGGTCTCCAGTTCTTGATTTCAAGCGTTTGTTTTGTATTACAAGCAGATATTGAAAAGCATCTTTAAATATTTTGTGCGTCATCAAATTTCATTATATTTAATTACTTTATTTAAATAAAAGGGAAAGGTCGTTTAGACTAATACGATAGTCTTAACATGTTTACATTTAAAAACTGCATATCAATATATCATTTATCTAATCAGATTTTAGTATCCACTCAATATAATTGACAATATTTTTAATAATTGTTATTTAAATTTTTCTAACAAATTAAAAAGGTGGTAACATTAAATTAAATTTTCTGTTTTAACTTCTTATGCATTTATTATAGCTAAATAAATTCACAAAAATGTAAATCTAACTAAGATGCATTCTGCATCCATCCAAATTGTATTGCTAGAACTACTTTAAATTCAACCTCCTCTATTGAAATCCAAAAAATCTTATATAGGTGCTCACCAGATGGAACCACTTCAATTCTGGTTCCAGTGTATAAGTTTGGTGCATACACAGAATCATTGACCCCAAAAATTATTTTAATTTTGCAATAAAATGTAAGAAATTTATGACGTATTATCATTAATGGCATATTATATCTGGGATGACAGGCACATTTATTTATTAATTTTCAAACATAAGAAGAGTGGTGAGTTAATTGATTTAAAGTTTTCTTGAAATGACCTCAGCATCAAGCCAAAGATAACCAGGTATTTAAATAAATGCATATTCAGGTCCCACCTTTATTTTTATTTAATAATATAAATTGTTAGGACACATTTCAGTTTATTCTGTGATTTTTATTAAATACATGTTGACAGTTTTTTGATTTGTATAATTTTGTGTTTTTATTATATGTGTATGGAACCTTTTTTGTTATACCCACCCCACAGAAATTGTATAAAAACATGTCAAATTAACAAAAAAGTATAATAGTTTGCTCTACACACTTTAAAACAATGGAGAAACACAATAATATATTGACAGGTGCCTTATAATGGGTGTAAACAAACATCAAAATTTTCCGGCCACAGAACCAGTCAGTTTACGTTTTCTTGAAATCGTGTGTAGCGGCGTGAAGTCGCCGGCGCTTGATTCTATTCTTCATCGGAATTGCAAGCCTAAAAGAAAAGTTTACTGTTCCTACTTTAAGTGATTAATCACGTCTGAAATATAATTGGGGAAAATAAAAAAATGCTTTAACTAACCAGAACTAATCATGACCGACCAGAACTAAACTCTTGAATTTGTCTAAATTATCCCTACGTAGGAGTTATTAACAAAATTCTCTGCGCTGTAAAATTATAAAAAAATGAAAAATAAATATCCAAAACTGTTTTCTCCACGTTTTTAAACTATTTTCAATGTAATAACAATATTTTTGTGCAATTTGAGCCCTTTTTGGCCGATTTCCGTAGGGTGGGTATGACGGAAAAGTATATGTTACGATTTACTAACCTTTCAGTATGTGGGACGGACAATTTAAATACATTGTAAAGGTTAATAAAAAATAATTATTCATTACTCTACAACAATGCAACACTTTTCGATCTTAACTCTATCACTATTATAGGACCATTAACTAAATTATTCTTTACAACGTCTTTTAAAATACTGAAATAATTCTAAAAAATTCTTTAAGGGTGCTACCATATAGCTATTTATATTTGTCATATCGAAATAGTATGTTTGATGCTCTTTTATGCCTTCTTTCGATGGTCTAAAAGTTTTATCCATACATTTTTTATATTGTATATATTCAAGATTTAATTGTGTTTTATGGTTTAAAAATTATTTTTTATTTAAGTGGTCCCCTCTGGCGAGGACTTAAAGAAAATTTTTGGATAGAGGGATCCGCCACAACAATATGAAAAATATCTACATTCCCTCTATTTGCTATGAAGTGAACAACAAGATATTAACAGATTGTTGAATTAGGGTAAAACGCTAAAACGGAGTTTATAAGATAGTGTAAACTTTAATTTCGATGTCAAAAAATACTCCAAATAGATTTAAAATGCGTAAATGCCGATCAAAAACAAGCAAGAGTAAAATGGCGGTGCGGCGTCATTGTTCTTTTTGACGAAGGTACTGATAATTCCTTAAACAGTGTTGGTACAATAGATAAAACCTGTCTTTATTAATATCTTATAAAGACAAAACAACGACGATGGAATTGAGACACTTATTTTCAGGATCTAGAAAGCCAGCAATTAGCCCTAAGAATTCCTATTTTAGTTTTTAAAATTCTCGTGGAGGAATTAAAATTTCATGCTAGGGACAATGCAAAACAGTTCCTATTTAATACTAATCTACTCCAAGGAAGTTTAAAGGTATATAGAAGCCCAATACTATGGCCTATTCGATTAAAAAATGTCCGGCTCACTATGAAAATAACTGTCATTAAGGGGCTGATTCTGCGCAGTAGCAAAATTCCACGAAATTTTGTAATATGTTACTTACATACACACTGATAAATCAGTGTATGGGTAGGCAACATATTATACTTTTGACAGAGCCGAATTCCCGTTTTCGTTTGCGACAGCGCGGCGCGTATGAAACCATACTCGCCACGCCGTATTAATTTTGATTTTTTTTGCCTTGGGTGATTTTATTTTGTGGTTGCAGAAGTTTTTTGTATAAATAAAAAACTCATTATTTTAGTGCTTAGTGTTTATTAATGTGTGACTATAATTTTGTATTTATTTGTTACTTATGATATCGTATCGTCATCCTTCCAGCTTCTACCTAAATTAATGCTGGGGTGCCTCAGTGCACTAACTTTGTTTCTTCTTTACATCAACGATCTCTTTTTTACAGCCAATCCTATTATTAGTTTTGCTAACGATAGTATCCTCCACTCTTATATTCAATTTCTTAAGCCTGCCCATAGCCTTGATTTGGAAAACACGCGAAGGTCAATGCAAACATCTCTTTGACAAGACCTTAAACTAATCTTGACTTGGACTTCAAAAATCTTGTCCAGTTTAATGCTCCAAGACACAGTATGTACTTTTGAAAATAACCTTAACTGGCACAAGACATTACATCTCCGTCTAATCTGGATACTCTGTATGTATTCCAAAACAGACCATCTTTAGAATATTGTTTTCATGTCCGGGAAATTGCGTTTTCTACAATTCTTATCATACTTGATCCTATTCAAAAAAGAGCTGTTTGTCTTATTAATGATCTTACGCTTACAGAAAAGCTTCCTTCTCTTACCCACCGACGGGCTGTAGGGGATATGTCGCATTTTAATAAGTATTTTTACGGCTTCTGCTTCTAGGAGTTGGCAAGTATAATTATTCTTACAGCTTTCCAATTTTCCAAATATTTAAATCTTGTGTAATGAAACTTCCTTTTACCACACTTAAGACACCCACGGTACGTTAGTATTAAAGCCTCTGCCTTGGTGGACTGCCCCAAGATTTAAAAATGAAATAAAAAATGCCTATGTAAAAAATAATATACTTTTCGTTAATTTTGTTTTTGTTATCTGCATGAGGTGACACTATTTTATTGGACTTTTATACAAATTATAAATTTATAAAATATTGTATAAGCCTAAAACAGTCTAAATTATGGTAAGCTTTAACTTTTCTTGACCTTTGCTGATTTCGATGATTTTTCTGCATACAAAGGCCCTAATTACAAATCTAAAGTAAGTTTTATTTTTCAGATATCGATCCTTAAATATGATTATTAAATTAAACCCATTTACACTATCTTGTCCTTCTTTTATCACAAAATTGGTGATAAGTACACGAAACTATTCTACAATGTTTGAAACTTATTTAAAAAAACCGTGTTTTTATTTATTTTATTAAGATTTTTGGTAAAAATACAGAACTCCCAAAGATATCGACCATTAAAATAGAAGGCTGTAAAGTGGCTCCATCAATTCTTTCCATATTAAATCAGATGATATAAAATCCAATATTACACAATAATTTTAAATATTTTATAATAATTTTATTTAATCACCAACAATGTTGTGCAAAAAATATAAAAAAATAGTGAAAGTATAGTTAGTTTCAATTTGACATTTAATAATGATGTCAACTTTATATATAGTAATAAGGAATTATGGAAGTCCGGACCTGACTTACTGTTCATTGTGCAAATTCTGCAGGGCTTGTTTCTCTATTCGCGCTGCCCTGCACGCCTGGACAATTTTGTTCTACAGCATTGGCCTTTCATAAACCTTTAAACTTCCTTGGTCTACTCTAGTATACAGTTATACAATTTGCTTAAGCATTTGCAGAAAATTACCAAGGAAGCCTTGATTAAAAAAAAAAAAACAAACACCTGCAAACGGATAACTATCCCTTGGAGATATGGCAATAAAAATATAATAATTACTAAATTGTTGTTTTTTATATTGAGATATATAATTATTCTATAAAATAAAAGTTTAGTTAGGTTAGGAGCAACAGCCCTTTTTAGTTGTGGCCACGATAAAGTAAAAGTTTTACGTGAGCTACTGTCTCTATAAACGATCTATAAGTATCTAATAGGGAAATTTATTGCAATTAAATATAATTATTTATAAGTACATTAACGGTAATAATTGGTTTTCGTTGAGTTATTTAAAATTGACCAATATTTTCCTTTTTTATTTTAGTTTCTGAATAAAGCATGCATGTAACTTTTGTTAAAAAACTACTCAGTAAAAACGGACTTACTTGGGCGAAAATTTCTCGCGAAGCTGATGCGCGCATCACCGAGTCCGATGCGCAAAGATGATGCAGGGTGAGGCCACATTCAGTCGGTTAAAGAATCGTTAATCAAGATTCCTATGGATGAACTTGACTTTGTAATACCCATATCAAGCTTGTTAAATATGAAGTATAACGTAGGACAATATTGCTTAAGTGATATTAGACCGGGAAAATTACCTAAAAATGAATCGATTTTGCCAGACTGCATGTCTTTGACATCTTACTCAGAAAAGCACCAAGAATACATTGTACATATGTAATGGAGCTGGTCGACCCAAAGAGCATCTCGGCTGCATAAAGTACATCCCCAAAGTTGCATAATTTTTTCAAAAATATACAAAGTCGATATAATAATGTAAAACAAGGTAGAAATTATTCCTCAAGGGTCTTCGAGGGCGCTGATTTCGAATTTGACCTCGAAACACTCTTACGACGCCCAGGAGTGGCTCCGCGAGGGTAAATTTTGGCCAAAATTAAGAATCCGGGTCAAAGATACTTCTTGGAAGTTTTTTGAGGGCGCTGATTCGAAATTCGCCGTTGGAAGAACACTATGACCGATGGGGGTGTCTCTGCAGGGGTAAATTTTGGCCGAAATTGCGAATCTAGGAGAAGCATGATCCTGAAAGAAATATTTTTTTAACACGCTAAGACAACAAGATTTTTTGACAAAATTCAAGGAACGATGCAAAGAGAATTCCACGTGCATGAACTGCGTCGACAGTGCCCCGGTGCCACGCTTTCTTCCGGCTCTTGGCGCCCAATATCGAAACTCTTTGCTTTTAATCGGTAACGTGGATTTCTGCATCGTGGGTCTCTGTTTTCGATCGGCATCGTGGATCGACCGGTGTCGAAGGTTTCTGGTATTAATCAAAATCCTCGAGCAAGTAACTTAACCAAAAAAAATATTTAACTGTTTTACTAAAGTGCTTCGGTATATGACGTACATTTGCGATAATATTGTTTTAGCAATTTGCGTGGTTAAAAAAACTATGCTTCTTCTAGATTCGCAATTTTGGCAAAAATTCACCCCCACACAGCCACTTTCGCCGGTCGTAGGGTTGTTCCAACGACGGATTCCGATTTAGCGCTCCCAAGACCCCCCAAGGAGTACCTTTGACCCGGATTCTTGCAACCTATCGTTAGGGTGTGATTTTGTCAAAAATTTACCCCCGTGAAACCACTCCCGGGCAACATAGGGGTGTTTCGAGGTCAGATTCGGAATCAGCGTCCTCGAAAATCCCCGAGAAGTAACTCTGACCCGGATTCTCGCGACCTTTCATTAAGGGGTGATTTTTGTCCAAAATTTACCCCCTTGGAGCCACTCCCGGGCAACATAGGGGTGTTTCGAGGTCAGATTCGGAATTAGCATCCTCGAAAGCCCCCGAGAAGTTACTCTGACCAGGATTCTCGCGACCTATCATTAAGGGGTGATTTTTGTCCAAAATTTAACCCCTTGGAGCCACCCCCAACCATCGTAGGGGTGTTTCGAGGTCAGATTCGAACTCAGCGCGGTCGAAAACCCTTAAAACGCAACTCTGGTCCGGATTCTCATGTCCTTTCATGCAGGGGTAATTTCGGCCAATTTTGGCCAAAATTCACGCCCTTGCATTCTTAGGGGTGTTTCGAGGTCATTCGGAATCAGCGCCTTTATGAACCTCCACGGAGTAATTTTTACGTTATTTTATCCACTCTGTATATTTTTAAAAAACTTGCGCAATTTCGGGGATGCTTTATGCACCTGAGCTGCACCTTAGGTCGACCAGCTCCCTCTCCTATGTACAATGAGTCCCTGGTTCTTTTCCGAGTAAGATGACGAGACCGCATCCCGATTTGAGTTGTCTGGCAAAATTGATTTATTTTGGCCTAAATTGCTTTAATGTTTTTGGTCTATATGGCAAATTTCACCGTAGCATGTTAAATGTAGAAAGTAAATACCGGTGTGTAGGTATCATATTTGCATTACCACTGGTTATAATAAAAAATAGTTTACTAATTGACAGAAACAACACAATAAAGATATGCACAAATTACAGTGTTCATTGCGTGGAACAAAAAATACTAAAATTGTCATTAAAATGAAAGTTTTAATTTCCTTTTAAGCAGGGAAATCGCATTATGTCTATAGATTGGTGTTTGAAAATGCAATTAAATTAATATTTCTAATTGTTTTAAGGTAGTTTATTATTACTTCTTAATTTATTTTTGTTTAAACACACATTGTATTTAATAATTTTACATTTCTGTCAATGTATTTTATAGGTAAATCAGAAAATTCCTGACTTTATTTAATAAGGTTAAAGCACTATAATTTTGATTATACACGTCTTGCAAACCAATTTCTTAGGTGCAGAGATTTTCAGTGCGATAAAAGGAGATGTCAATTTAATAGGCAAAGGCTTGAATAAAGACAGGTAAAAAACGTGCAGCGGCTGATTCCTCATCTACCGACCCAAGAAGAAGAGGGGAACACAATCGGTGATGCCGGATCTCAAAATTATTCATAAGAATAACCGATTTTGGTTCCGATTTTATGATCTTACGACTAAGGTTGCAACTCTGATAATTTTTAAATAAATCATTATAGTCTATACCAACCAGACCCCGGAGGGCAATGCAAGTGAACGCGACGGTCAATGTTGCCAACCAGTAAAAATAAATTTATTATGTTGTCTTGCTCGATAAAATAATAAATACCTATTATTAAAATTATAAAGTATCTTTAACCATTCTAAAATACTAATATTTGTTACAAATTTCTTTGTTTTTTGTTAAGATAAGTTTTATAAAATGTATGATTTTTAAAACATTTCTAAAATTGCTAATAAATATTTTACGAAATGACAACACTGTCTACAATATCCTAAAGAATCGAAGGCGCCGTCGACTGTCGTTGTATTGGAAGAGGGATAGGAGAAATTGTTGTCGTTCTTTTTTTAATCTGTGGTCATACCATATGTATCCTACTCTGTCATATTAAAATTAAAGGTAATAAATCATTATAAAACTTAGTGTGCAGTGTGCATCCCTAGGTATTTGACTACCAACAGGGCCATATCTTTTTTTAAGTATTTTTTTAACAACTTCATACTTATATTGGTAATAAAAGTATTTTTATTGTATCCTATTACTCTACTATATCCTAGTATTAGATATAAAGTGTTTTGTCGTTTAACACATATGAGAAATATAAACAGAAATACATGAGAATCTTATGTTTAACTTAACTTGTATAGTAGGTTTAACTGGTTTTTTTTGTTATTTTTCCTAATATATTGTATTTTGGTTGTTTACTTTTTTTTATTACTGTACGCAATATAAAATGCATATGGTAGGTAGGTAGTTAGGTTTAAAGTGAGTGGGTATAACACCCTTCCACCGCGACCGATCGGTCTATTGTGGCTCACACCTTTTTATATCTCTCCCACCAGGTCCAGACTCCTAATAAATGTGATGATCCTGTTGGGAGAGAGATCTTTCACCTCTCCCGGCAACAAGGTGTCATTGCTGAGGATTGCGAATCTTAGTCCTGCCATTGCTGGGCACGAGCACAGTATGTGTTCTGCCGATTCATCCCCCTCTATGCACATGCGGCATTCGGCGTCTTCCGCTAGGCCGATCTTGTGCATGTGCAGTATCCCGTGTACAGTCCCACTAGAGTTTTAAGGTGTACCCTTGATTGCTCCAGGAGTTTGACAGTACATTGTTGGTTCGGTGGGCTTATGAAGGCCTTCGAGTGTCTGAGACCTGGAAGTCCATGCCAGTACCGAAGATTTTCTCTTTGTGTCCAAGCTGATATGAACTGCTTGGCCGTTCCATAAGATATACCGATGACCGGTTCCGGCCCTGTGAATTTTGTCCCCGCCCCCCTTTTGGCAAGGAGGTCTGCGGATTCATTACCCTCTAGGCCGGTGCGTCCAGGTATCCACAGTAGTGTAACCTTATTGTTTTGACCCAATTTGGTCAGCGCATCCTTGCAATTCCAGACGGTTTTCGAATTGCACCGGCTGGATTCAAGAGCCTTAAGAGCTGCTTGACTATCATTTTAATTGTCTTACGTGTGCAGTGCCGATCAACCAGCGATCTAGCACACATCTCAATAGCAAATACCTCCGCTTGAAATATGGTTGCGAGAGTGCTTAGGCTAAAGAAAAACTCTGCCCTCGGCCTCTGTCCATATATTCCAGCTCCAACACCGTCTTTGGTTTTGGAGCCATCGGTGTACCAACAAATGTCAGCCCGGAGCAGGTCGGTCGTTTTTCGACTCCAGTCCTCCCTTTGTGGGTAGACTACACTGTAGGGCCGGTTATTACGTTTATATGTTATATAAACATATAAACATATAAACATATAAACATATAAACATATAAACATATAAACATATAAACATATAAACATATAAACATATAACATATAAACATATAAACATATAAACATATGAACATATAAACATAAAACATATAAACATGTAAACATATAAACATATAAACATATAAACATATAAACATATAAACATATAAACATATAAACATATAAACATATAAACATATAAACATATAAACATATAAACATATAAACATATAAACATATAAACATATAAACATATAAACATATAAACATATAAACATATAAACATATAAACATATAAACATATAAACTATAAACGTATAAACGTATAAACATATAAACATATAAACATATAAACATATAAACATATAAACATATAAACATATAAACATATAAACATATAAACATATAAACATATAAACATATAAACATATAAACATATAAACATATAAACATATAAACATATAAACATATAAAATTATAAACATATATTAACATAGATACATACACCCATAAAATGTTGTATCAAATAAGTGGTGTAAAATAAATTCATTTCGTTGATAATACATGATTTAAGTCTCCGAATTTACCAGATAAACAGAAGGGATCTAACCTTAAGACAATTTTTAAAAAATGGCCATGAAATTGCTAATGGCTTATTTTTATCCGGACATGATACAGACGTATAATAGTACGAGTATTTATATAATATAAAATATTAATTTCGTTGACATAGTTATACTATTATCATCTCTCTTTTTTTTTAATCTGACAGGAATATTATTATTTATAATGATTAAACGTTAATCAGTACGCGTCCGCATTACAATTAGTTGCCGACAAACTCTGCCATCGGCTTAATCTGAACTGCAACCCAATAGGTGTAAATTTAAGGTTTGGACGCCCTGTAATTTGACTATTGCTAATTGAGACACTAAATTATCCTTAATATATACAAGGTTTATTAAATCTTTTTTTTTATAAAAATTAAATATGAGAAAATTTTTCAAATTGCCCTTCAACACGGTACGAAATTTTTAGAGTCTATGAGGCTTGAGTCTATTTACATTTCGTCACAATTAAGAATGTTTTTTAGAAAAGTTAAAAGTCCAAGTTAGATATTATTTACGTTACGAAATTTTTAGAGTCTATGAGGCTTGAGTCTATTTACATTTCGTCACAATTAAGAATGTTTTAGAAAAGTTAAAAGTCCAAGTTAGATATTATTTACGGTACGAAATTTTTAGAGTCTATGAGGCTTGAGTCTATTTGCATTTCGTCACAATTAAGAATGTTTTTTAGAAAAGTTAAAAGTGCAAGTTAGATATTATTTACGGTACGAAATTTTTAGAGTCTATGAGGCTTGAGTCTATTTACATTTCGTCACAATTAAGAATGTTTTTTAGAAAAGTTAAAAGTCCAAGTTAGATATTATTTATAGTTTCTTTTTGGGGACACCCAGTATTAGTTAATTAAAAAAATGTCTTACAAAAAGTCTAGCGATTACCTTTTGGTTGTAGACAACTTTCCACTGTTCTATTTACCAAACATTTTCTTGGATCACCACAGCCACCGACATTCTGCTTTAGCACAGTCCCTTTATCACTTTTTTCCTTTACACTTCACGCATATTATTATGTCTAATAATTAAATTCGACAGGGAAATACTCTATTACTTTATTTTTTACAAAGAAAATAAAGCATTAATTTATACTACCACAAGACTGACACTTTTGTCAATTACTTGTTTACAAGAAGAAAAAAGAAGGTAGTAATTTTTCTACCATGGAAACTGACGTTCCATCAGATATTTAGAAAAAACACTTCGGAACTCTGCCCGAAAGTGTGAGAAGAAGTACTAAGAACCGCGTTTTGCGAGTGATAATGAGAAATTAGACCATTTCGGCGTAGCGTTCGAGGTCTCTCCATTAAAGCTAGAAGTCTTTTTCCACTGAATCTTTTTCGCCTTATCTCCGAGAGACGGTACTGCGGGGTGTCCGAGAATAAAATGTCGAGATGTGTGGAATTTATTAAAGCGCTGATGTCACTTTTATATAGGAACTTATTAATTAACTTTTAGATTTTTTATATTTTAATAATAATTAGAGGGAAAGTTAGCTAACTTTGGGCTATTGAAAAATAGCTTTCAAGTTGCAAGAAGTGTTTCAGTAACAATTTAGATAGTCGTTTTAAGCTACATCATTAACTATTTTTGCCAAAAATTACAGTAATTATAATGGGGAGTCAGAATCGATCTACCGTATTTTTTTTCTAATTTTGGTTGTCATTGTAATGCATCTTTTTGCACGAAATAATAGTAAAAAAAAACCTATTAAAAATAAGTGCGGTAGGATAAACCTAGGAAGTTTTTTTTTAAATTTGTAGTCGTTCTATTAAAAGAAGGATGCTTCAAGGTGTAAGTTTTAACGTTTTAGGCTTTAAACAATGTATTGTAATTTTTCCTTTTTGTAAAGTAGATATCTCATGGTCGGTATTTAACAAGCTACGATTTATGGTTATTTACAGGTTAAACCCCATTTTTAAGGAGCAAAGTAAAACGGTATTTTTTGGTTATTGTTTGTGCCAACAGGGCACAACTTTGATGTAGTATATTATAAATAAACACTTAAATTCCGGTTTAGGCAGAATCTGTAAAAATACTAGGGGTTTTGGACATTTTGATAGATTTTTGGGGAGATGTATCCAAAATGACTTAAGAAACCCTAACGTTGATTCCCTCCTGGCGAAAAAGTGTAACTTTCCTAGAAAAATCAACAATTATTCTACCTTTTTTGGCTATAATTTGACAAATTTGGATAGTAGAAAAAAACTTCATAAAATGAAAATGTTTCGTAATTAAATTTTACGTATATAAGATAGATTGGTTAGAAAATTTTAAAATAATTGGTATTGTTGTTATTTGCAATTCATAACAAAAATGAAAAAAAAACGATCATCTTTCTCGTTTTTTTGAACCCCTTTATTAATATCTGCGCCCTTCATATTCAGAAAAGAAAAACTTATTAATGTGTTAAAATAACACAGAAGGTTTAAACCTAATCGATCTATTGTTTTTGCACAATAATTTGTTAATTTATATATTGTCAAAAAATTGTATTAAAAAAAAATCCACCGTTCGGAAAGTCGTCGAAATGAGGCGCTGATTTTTTTTACATACCAGAGCACTCAAGCTTACAAAACATGTCTGAATTTTTAAAATCGGGTAATTTGGTGTGGCAAGCGGTTTTTTATTAAAAAAAAATTAATATAGTATATAACAGAATAAAAGTACTAAACTGGCAAAAAGCAAATCGTAGAAAAGCCATTTAACGCACAAAGGACTTTTGATTATAAATCGAATTACAGAATCGAAATTAAGGTACATACAAGATAGAGAACATACGAAAGACGCAATCAACGAAAAGGGGTGTGAAGTAAAATTAATATTTTTTTGTCTATTAGTTTTAACGAAGGCTTTACAGTTGTTAACACCAAAAAAGGTATTTGTTAATAGTATTTGATTAATACCTTGTCTGCGCTAAATCAGTTTTATTTGCTTATATATACAGTGGTGGACAAAATAATAGCAGTGGTAAAATAAAATAAACATAAATCTATTAAAACAGATAAGAAATTCCTGTCTGGTCACAAATAAATGTATACTTTATTTGCTTATCATGTGTACTTAGTATCCTATTAAACTGACGAGACTAAAAAAAAGAGAAACAAAATATTTTACTGTTTTGTAGAAAATGTCAACTCAAAGTCGGTTAAAATAATAGCAGTATTTAGTTCAGTTAAGTATTAAGGTGTTTCACTTGCAATTTTGTTTTTCTTTTAAAAGATCATTCAGAATAATTTACAGTTTCTTTTTAAATTATTTTTTGTAATTTACAGTGATAAATAAAGTCTTGCAATACTATATAATTGGAAGAAAAAAGCACTGTACTCCTGAAAAACGCGAGTTTATAAAAAAAGGCGGAGGAAAGGAAAATATTTGCAGATTGAAAATTTTATGGAATGCTCAGCTAAGATGGTACCAATGATTTAAAGTGGCCGCCAGTGCCTGAAACACGCGACCGTAAGCGCTAAACTAAGTCAAGAGAGGATAAGCTTTTAATCCGAACAGCAAAAGCGGTTTCTTCATCTACACAGCTTAAGAAGAGTGTATGATTGGATGTGACTACTAGAACAATAAGAAGACGACTAACAGAACAAAACCTGAAAGCGAAAAACCCTAGGAAAGTGCCTTTATTAAGTAAGAAACAAAGAAAAAAAGGATTAGAGTTTGCGAAAAGTCACGTTAAATGGCCTTTGACTAAATGACGCAACATATTATGGTCTGACAAATGCAAAACCGTTTTATTTGGCAATACAGGTCACCGAATTTATGTTAGACACCCTTTAGGTACTGAATATCAGCCTCAATATACCGTCAAAACTGTAAGGTATGAAGGAGCCAAAATTATGGTATGGGCAAGTTTTTCATATTTTAGTGTAGGGCACAAATTTTGGATGAAAACATAATGACCGCTAGTATATATGTAGATATTTTACGAGATATTATGCTGCCTTAAGCAGAGCAAGACATGCCAGTTAAATAGGTTTTTATGCAGGACAATGACCCAAAACATACTAGTCGGCTATGCAAAGAATTTGTGCAAGACGAGAAAATTAATGTCCTAGACTGGCCTACACAAAGCCTCGATCTTAGCCCCATAGAGAATCTATGGGAGGATATTAAAGATGTAAGAAACCTACAAATCCAGAGCAACTATGGTCTATAACTCAAGATTCCTGGAAAAACATTTCTATTACCATGTGTCAGGATTTGATTAATTTTATGGCACGTCGGTGTTAAGTATTAAAGTCAGTTAAGATTAAAAAGAGAAAATAAATTAAATTTATAGCATTCTTAATATTTTTATATTCATTAATAGAAACACTGCTAATATTTGTCCACCAAAATTCTAAAATTTATTAAAAAAAAAAAAAAATCTTGCTACAATTTTGTTTCGTTTTTGGGGTATAACTCTACTTTATTTATGTCTTTAAATCAATTTATGAATAAAGGATTCATAAATTATTTTCTCTGGAACTGCTATTATTTTGTCCACAACTGTATATATATATATATATATATATATATATATATATATATATATATATATATATATAATATATATATATATATATATATATATATATATATATATATATATATATATATATATATATATATATATATATATATATATATATATATATATATATATATATATATATATATATATATATATATATATATATATATATATATATATATATATATATATATATATATATATATATATATATATATATATATATATATATATATATATATTTTTTATTTTTTCTGACGTTATTTAAAGAGAAATGGAAAAACAAAAGACACTTTCTCATGGCTACTTCTTAAGCTCTACAGAACAGAGTTGAGATATTTTCCGTGCGACGTTTCGTTTTCGTTAGACCATCATCAACTTAATTTTTAAATACGGACCTGGGTTTTTTATTAATTTTTTGAACCTCTTATTATCCCAATTTATACCTGACCCCTGATATATAAGGTGACAGATTCGAGTGCATGCATGGGATCTCGAAAACCGTAAGAGATACGAAGTCGTTAAATTATGGCAATGTTGCGCATTTAGGTGCCTTACAACATGCCGATTAGAAAGTTGTAAAATTCCTAGTACTTCCGGAGATATCCGGAAAAAAACGAAATTTGCTGATTTCGTTTTTATTTTCTTATGACGTTATTTAAAGAGATATGAAAAAACAAAAGACACTTTCTCATGGCCACTTCTTAAGCTCTACAAAACAGCTTTGAGATTTTCCGTACGACGTTTCGTTTTCTTAAACCATCATCAACTTTATTTTTAAATGCGGCACTCAATTGTTTATTGCATTTTTTTGAAGCAATTATAATCCCAATTACAATGATGTATAACACTTAATATTTTTCTGTTAAATGAACATATTTTCCATAAGAGACAATGAGTAAGACAAGGAACGCACATAACTTCTTATAGGGGCGTTCCATATTTGTTAATAAATATTAAGTGTTATACATTTTTGTAATTGGGATAATAAGAGGTTTAAAAAAATAAAATAAAAACCTAGGTCCGTATTTAAAAAAATAAAGTTGATGATGGTCTAACGAAAACGAAACGTCGTACGGAAAATCTCTCAACGCTGTTTTGTAGAGCTTAAGAAGTAGCCATGAGAAAGTGTCTTTGTTTTTCAATCTCTTAAATAACGTCAGAAAAATAAAAACGAAATCAGAAAATTTCGGTTTTTTCCGGATATCTCCGGAAGTACTCGGAATTTTACAACTTTCTAATCGGCATGTTGTTAGGCACCTAAATGCGCAACTTTGCCATAATTTAACCGACTTCGCATCTCTTACGGTTTCCGAGATCCCCATGCATGCACTCGAATCTGTGGCACCCTGTATATATATATATATATATATATATATATATATATATATATAATATATATATATATATATATATATATATATATATATATATATATATATATATATATATATATATATATATATATATATATATATATATATATATATATATATATATATATATATATATATATATATTTATATACAGGGAAATTACTTCTGGCGGACAATTTTCGAAAAACCAGTTATAGACGTCATAGCATACATTAAGCATTAATTTGTTTTAAAAAATGGATCCATACTTGAAGTTTACGGTCAACTAAATACAACCTTGTTGTTTAGGTACCAACCCAGACATCGACTGAACTTGACCTTTAGGTTGGTTCTTCCTAAAGATCTTCACGAAACGATCTTGTTTAGCAAGTTATTTTCTTTTCTCGCCTTATTGCGTATAACTCTATCACTTCATTTTTCTAGTCATTCAGAATAGTGTGGGTACTGACATACTTTCAAGATTAAAGTGAGCGTAACATAAATAAAAACAGTTCATTATACATGTGCAGTATAAACGGTAAATGTAAATTTCATTTGAAATATAATTTTTAAAAGAAAATTAAAAAAAAACTTAATAAAATGTGTTCTGAAAATCCTTGTATTTGTTGTAATTCCTCCAAAAATGGGTGCTGTGAAAACTGTAAGAGAGAGTGCTCCGAGAAGTCGCCCTTAAGTTCAGGTATGTACCTAGTATGTATTACTTGACTTTTTTTGGTAAATAGGTATTAAAAAGTTTTGTAAAATCCTTATTAGGATGATTAATTCCTAAACCAAAGTTTATTTTTTAAACCAAGCTTTATCTGTCAGAAAACAAGGGTTGTTGGGTATACGAGCTGGCAGGCATGTTTTTGCTAAAAACCCTTTAAGAAAAAGGTATATTTAAAAAATATGCTCCCTCTCAGTAATTGCGGACATTAGTTTATAAGCCGAATGCAAAGAAATCAAAATTAAGATTTTTTTTTACTTTAATCGCTTGTAACTTCGTAAGTACCTACTGGTCGAAGTTGCAGTAAGATAAACGTTTTGTAGTTAAATTTTCTATAAGATAATATTGGTTAGAAATGGCAAAATACATTGTGCTTGTTTCAAAATGGCTATAAAATAAAAAAAAATACGAAAATTCGTAGCTCTTTGAGCGGTTTTTTTGGACCCCTTAGATTTCTCTGTGAACCTCCATATTTGATCAGAAAAATGTTCATGTTATAAAATAAATCATACCTAGTTTCGTTAAATTTGGTTTAATAGAGATTTTCTTAATAATTCTGCAGCCAAAAATCATTTAAAAAAATGTATACAACAAATATGGGACTTGGATTTTTTTTTCAATGTACTACATACAAACTTTACGTTTTCAAATGTGTTTTTAAAAATAGGACCACTTTAGGGCTTTTAGCAAACGTTTAAAGGTATAAAGAATCTTTTTATTTAAAATAATAAAAAACATATTTTTTGCTCAAAAAATCATTTTATCAGTTGGATATAAATAAAAATAAGAAATAATATGTGCAAAAGGTTTATACAGGCTGGCCGCAGGCGGAGGGGGTCAGGGAGTGTCCGTCGACCCCCTCCTGGGTTTTTAAAAATTACTTAAAATAAAACAATTCCCGTCAAAATCCTTAAATTTTACAATATCGCCTAGGAATTTGAATGAGTGGTGATTATTATTTAGTATTTAAAGTTGTGGTATTTTTATTTGTGTTTTGAATTCAATTAATTCTAGACTAGCAAATTGACTTAAACTTTTTGACCCTTTTTAAAAGGCGAAAACAATATTTTTTTATTTACACTGTTATTAACACAATTATGATTAAATAAACTTTATTTTGGTACCTTATGTTAAATTCGTTTACCGCAAAAATATGGCGTTTAATAAAAATGTGAACAAATTAAACCGAGGCCTTCCCTCTCGGTACGCCCCTGAATTTAGTAAAAAGTGCCCATTGTTAAAAGCAATTCATATGCCAAAACTCAAATGATTATCTAAAACAGTTCCACAGTTATAAAATAGAACCCCTATATCCCGGTGCCATCTTTGAATCGCCATAGTAACCTTATGACGCATTTGCGCACCTATGTTGATATGAACTTTTCTTTATAATTTAACATGTAGAATCATCCCTGGAATTATTCGAACGGTTTTTCCGGACACCCTGTATTTACTATTCTTTTTAGATTCGCCGTTAACTCTTGTCAATTTTGGCAGCATGTATTTTGGCAACCAATTGACCGATAAATATTATATACAAAATGGGGTTAATTCTAAGAAGAAAAGATAATACATGATAAATAAAACCAATACATTTTAAAAATTAAACAATTATAAATACCCCGACTCCCGAGGGAACCCTCAAAATTATCAAAGTTATTAAAATATTTATATTTAGTTGAACGTAAGTTGTAAGTTGTTAAGATTAAAATGAAAATACTGTCACCAGGGCCGGTCTTAAAGGGGAGCAGGCTGGGCAGCTGCCCGGAGCCCCCACAAAGAGGAGCTCCTACACGCAACACAATAATCCGCTGATTTAGAAAATTATTTTTTCTTTATGCAAATACATTCTTATATTTAAAGATAGAATTACATTATCAATTGGACGTATTATGTTATCTTAAATTAATAACTTGTCACTACGTCAATAATAAATATTAATAACCTTTAGACCTTCCTGTGATACCAGCTTGTGAGAGATGAGATGCATCGGGTAATCGTACGATAATGAGTTTAAGTCCAGTAAATAAAGGGACAAAGCTGTAGATAAATCTGTACAGTTTTCCCTTATGGCGCAATTCTTTGGTCTTCGGGGATGCTTTCGAACGAAATGTTTTTTTATCAACATTAACAGGTGGGAAAGACCTGAAAATGACTCCTCAAGGCCGGAAAATAGGTTTCCCGCTAATATCTGCCAAAATATGCAAATAGGAGAATTTTTGTTTTAACAAAATATGAAGATCGCCTTGTAATCTACAAAAATGCTCCATATAATTTTGTTTGAAAAATCGATAGTTTTCGAGATAACGGGACCCAAAAGTCCCGTCATTTCAGCTGCTGCTCTACCGCTAGAATGCCGCTATCGTCATGGATTCACTTATAAGCGGGCGGACAAATTGTTCCATAACTCGAGCAATAATTTACATTTTTTAATCATTCAAAGTTAATCGGATGGGAAAACCCGTACATATTGCATATGAGTTTGGGTCCATTCTGATTTTTCTAGAATATTAAAAAAGGCGGTCAAAGTTTTTTTTTCACAATATTTTCAGAGTATCTCATTAGTTTATTGATATTTTTTGAAAAATTGTTTCTAATTAACATTTCTTTTTTATAATGAGACTTTAGCCAGTGTTCAATGATCCCAGAAAATTTCCTTTACCATCTATCTTGCGTTTTGATAAAAAATTGTTTTGCCCATCTACATTTTTAGCCGTTTAGCCACATCTATCCAGTGTGGAATGTCATGGATTTATCGACGGCCGTTTTTGCAAAAAATATTGGTGTTGCGAAAAAATTGATAAAAACCATTTCGAGGTAATCTTCATTTTTTGTTTAAACAAAAATTCCCTAATTCGCATATTTTGGCAGATATTAGCAAGACAATTTTTGGGACTTTGGGGGGCCATTTTCAGCGGGTTTCCACACCGGAATCGTGATAAACTTTATATAAAATATGTTGTTACCTTTTTTTAACAGAATATTAATTTATGAACGCGATAGTAAATTTTTTTACCCAATATTAATGACTGAAAATATCTAATTATCTATTTACGCCATACGTTTTTCCTTACCTGGATGACGTAACTACAAATGGGTATAATTCCGACTTTCCCTACCTTTGAGTGGTTCAGTTAATTATAGTACCCCAAGAAAATCTTTCAATTAAAGTTATTAATTATTTTTTAATAATTACTAAAATCTAGTAATAATATCATTATTGTTTAATAACAGCTGCAAAAGAAGTTATTATGGTAATTGAAGGATTCGTCAAGTGACTGCTATTAAAGGCATAATGGAAGTAACAAAAAGATTTAAAAATAATTCATACAAAAAATTAAGGAACTTTTATATAATTTCAATTTATCCACAAAGCACTAGTTTTAGTAAAATATCGCTTTAACAAAAGTTACGAAGCATACCAATAAATTCTAAAATGTTTATATAAGTTAAATTTTTACCATTAGAAGAAAACATATTTGTGGGACGATTTAATCTAAAGAAAGCCGAGCGTGACTCTAATATATCACCAAGGTTCGTCAGTAGCTTGGTCGGTTTAATTTCACGTTTTAAACAAGTTTGTCTTAAGTAATGCACGCCTTAGCAAACTAAAGTCCCGCTAATCCGAGTCCTGCTAATCCGAAAATCCGCCTAATCCGAACCAGGACAGAACAAAAAAAAAGTTTTTTAATATAACGTCGTACGTTTATTAACAAAATCTTATACATAATTATATTACATAATATTTATTTGTTAGACACTTTGAAATTATTGACTAGCACATTTTAAAGTCAATGATCTTCTTCTGACGCAATGCTCTAAATCGGCTTTACATCATCTATTGTTAAATAATAAAGGTGTATTTAGCGTCTAACCTTTAATATTTTACACATCAGACGCTAAATATGCCTAAAAAATACAATAATATGGCATTATGTAACTAAGTTCCGCCTAATCCGAATTTTCGCTAATCCGAACAGGGTTCGGTCTCAATTAGTTCGGATTAGCGGAACTCTCGTGTATATCAAATTAAGGTATTCATATAAAGGTAAATAAAATGATTTGATGTATATCATCGGGATTTCGTGAAAAATAGGAGACAGTTATAAATATACAAATTTGAAGTGTATAAAGGGATGAGAGCAGGCAAATAAAAACAAACTAATACTGTATTTTTATTTTAGCGTTTCGTGGCTGAATTCCACTTTTTCAAGCACTTAAATAATGTACGAAAATGCACCCAAATCTTACAGGAATGTCTAAAAAGAGGTTCTATTTATACTCAGCTGCAATGATGTCTTTTGCTGGTTTACTTTTGGGTTTTCTAAGGTCTCTATTAACATACGTTAGTGGTTAGCGCTGGTATTAACTGTCCTATGGCTCCCGAGTCTCATTTTCGTTGACAAAATTCACGGTAATAGTCTTTAAAGTTGTGGCAACGCAGATTTTGACTAATTTTGATATAAGATGGTTTTTTGAGGCGTTAAACACGAATTTAAATGTGTTTTTGGTAAGAAACTCTTCGTTTTCGAAATATCCATCATCAAACTTACCCTTCTTTTTGCACAAACTTAATTTTAACAGTCAATTGGCACAAAATATTTTATAAACATCTTTTAAATACTTTTTTTTTATGTTTATTTTACAACTTTTTTCCATTAAATTGCAAGGTTTGACTTTCAGATATAGCAGCCATAATTGCTAAAAAAATCCGTAGTATATACATAGTTGCGGCGTTTGAAAAACAAGTTTTTAAAAAGTGTTTATATATGTTATGTGCCAATTAAGTGTTAAAATTAAGAACTGTGGGCAAAAAGGAGGAAAAGTGAAAATGAGATTAGTTTGATTTTGAAGTTTGATGGTGAATATCACGAAAACAAAACGTTTTTAAGCAACTTTTTTTTAGATTCGTGATTAGCACCCCAAAAACCCCCGTATACCAAACTTGGTTAAAATCAGCGTTGCCGCAACTTTCAAGACAATTACCAAATATACTTTTGTGTGAATTGATCACGTACGTACCAAACACTCGGAACATTTACTTGCCAATACAATAGATATGAACAATTATATTGCTCCACTAATACTTTTGCTTTTGTACATAACACCATCTTTAAAAAATATGTATTAAAGCATTATTTTTAAAAATATAAATGACATAATTATAGTGCTAGTAGCGTCAATGAAGCATTTTAGTTGGAAGTCCTCAAGAACAGCTTCAATTATAATAATTATTTTTTAAATAATTTTGTTTTGCTGTATTATTTAAAATCAGAAACCTTTAGGAAGGGGCAAACAAATATTTATATTTTTTAAACAATATTTGTTATATTTAACTGGAATTTTTTTAAAAATAGCTGTAAATTATTAAATATTAATTTTCGTAATTTTTTACATAACATCTCTTTTGTAGATAATTAAATTTCCTACAATAATAGCTTTATAATAAATTTTCGTATTTTTCATAGTTTTCAAGTTATCGTGAACTTCAATTTCTGAGAGCAGGAATTTTACTCCAACTTCCGGACTGTAATAATTGATTATAAGATTCTTTTTTTATAACATAGTGATAAAATATGAATATACATAGCAAAATTAGAAATATTTATATTTATTTAGGATTTAAACAACTCTGAGAAACATATTATTCTATATTCGATAGTTAAAAAAATATGATAAAATTTAAAAGATTCTGTTTAAAAAATGACAAAAATTAATATTTAAAAAGTTACAGCGATTTAAAAAAAAATCCACTTAAATATCATAATTATTGTAAAAATAATTTAAACACTTTTTTGACCCCTACAAAAGGTTTCTAATTATGAATAATATAGAAAAGCAAAATTTAAAAAAATATATTAAAATCGGAGCTGTTCTTGAGGACTTCCAAATTTTGGTTGTTTTATGACGCTACTATAGGTAACATTTCAACGGGCTCTAAGTCATCAGCCAACTAGATTTTAGTACTTTTAGTGATTTTTATTTAATCTAATTTTTGTCTTAGTAGTCTGTGTTAATTCTCAAAACTTTACTGTTTGCACATGACCTATTTTAGAAATCTGTAAAAATAGTGTTTTTTAATGTAAGTTTTTACCTTTCCGGTATTAATTTTAGTTATTTTATTTAAAACTGGGTGCACTGCCTGACATATGTTATATATTTGTTAACTACGAACTATGAGATCATTTGGATAAACAAATTTTTGCTTAGCATAAATACAATCATTGATCAAGTGCACTTCCTTGATAAAGTTTTTTAATTAACGATTTTTTAAAGGTTGTCTACATTTATTTTAGCCTTCACACAAGTCGTATTTTATTTTTTAAGCATCCATCAGTAATAAAAAAAAAACAACAATTTTGAAATGTTAAACAATTAATATGCTAGGCTTCCTTGAAAATAGACTGCAAATATTATTAACATACAGTAAAAATGTGTGGTTTTAAAGGATGTTAATAAATTCTTTGAAGGTAACAATATGTAGATTTGTTGGTCCACTCCACAGATCCTAATATATATATATATATATATATATATATATATATATATATATATATATATGCTAATGTGGATATATTTATATGTAGGTATGTCTCCGGTACGTAGTGTAGTTTCGGCTCGAGGGCCCGGCGATCCGGGTTCGATTCCCAGTGCCGGAGACACACTTTTAGGTAGTAGTTATTTAAAATAACGTCCGTGGTGGCACTACCGCGTTGTCTAAAAGGTCTGTGAAATGCAACATTTGCCTGTTTCAGTGCTTGGACAACGTTGACGGAACAACTGGGAAGAAATGGGTTAAAAATTAAACACCGGAAAACCCGGCACTCACGGTACTTTGGTACTTAGGTTTATATATGTATATATAATCCGTAGGATATAAATACTATATAATAATCCTTGAGCTGTCATAAAGATAAAAAAAAGGTATATATATTTATTTGTCTGTCCACGTGATTCTGAAGTTATGGCTTGAGCTAAAATCATGAAATTTGCCACAGTGGTAGTCTTTAGCAGTGGCTAGAACCCAACAAAGCCGGTTTTTTGAATTTCACCCCCGGGGCAAAAATAGGAGCAAAAAAGTGTTTTTTTACCGTTAGCCGTACGAAAGGCGTCTTACGGAGACAGAGGCTACTTAATATTGTCTCTCGCCTGGCGGAGAGAGGCTTTTCATCTAGTATACTTTATAATTTACAAAGCAAAAGTAAGCCCGTAAATTTGCAAACTTTAATTAAAAAAAGAAATATTTAGAGTAAGTGACCCAGTTGTTAACGGGGTATAAACGTTTAAAGATACATAAAATATTAATAGGGAGGTTGAGAAAACAGAGATAACAAAAAAAAATATATAAAATCAGACGTTCTACTATAGTAACCAGGTTGGTTTTAAACGATCATGTGGTGTAAATTAATTTCACCGGCACACTAAAAACAAGTTGTTTGTACATTTGACCGGATCCACCTACGGACATGTATTTCGACCTGGTGAATCCGAATTTCAAGTCCGTTTGGCCCAGTCACCCTCCAGATTTGAGTAAATAATTTTTTTTTATCGCTGCGACTGCAGTTTTTCGCATTTTATTTTGTTTTTTTGCACTTTACTCAAATCTGGTAGGCGACCGGACCAAACGGACTTCAAATTCGAATTTAGCGGGTCGAAATACATATCCGTAGGTGGGTCCGGTCAAATTTACAAACAAATTTTCTTTTGTGTGCCAGTGTTTTTAGCTTTTTTAATTTTAAAACATATTTTTATAATATTAGTCTAAGTAAACTTATTTTAATATGTTGTATTATATATTAACAAGCATTTTTTAGTGTACGACATTTTTTTAAATTTCCACCAGTGGCGTACGAAATTTGACCTGCCTCTTTTGGCAGACATTGATGGTACGCCACTGATTTCTCTTAAAATTAAAATTATTTTTGAAAACCCCAATCATTTCCAAGCAAAGTTAATCACTTGATTTGTTTTAATACAATGCACGGTTTTCGCTTAAAAATAAAAATCGTTTCTGTGCATTATCATAACAATATCGGTAAAGAATATCACCATGCAGAGAAATATCTACATTACATTTTTCCACGTAAAAACCGTGCGTCGGACAAAAAAAATTATAAGCAGATTTGATCTCTTGATTTTTTTTAAACTAATATTGTTGAGCCTTTATAATAGAGGGTGTTAAAAAATTGCCATTATTGTGTCAGAGCTAGTCCGTCCCTGGCCAACTACATAAGCCAAATATGATTTAAATAAAACTTGGTTTATTACCAAAAAAAGTAACCAAAAGTTTTTTCTATTAAATGGAACAGAGAAAGTTATGTTGACGCTGCCATAGAGTACTTCCCTAGAAAATTTTATGTTGGAAATAAAACGTGACTTCGCAGGCGATTGACGTTTGTTATCCAAGATTTGATTTTGATAAATATTATTTATTGGTTCAAGTAGGTACTTAACATGTACAAATATAAATTAAATATACTTTAATAAGAATTAAAGTATGCATTAGTTGTACATACACATCCAGTATGCCATAGGTTAAAACATTAGTATTCAGTCTGCTTTAAAATATTTGATTTTCAATAAGAACGTAGATTTATACAAATAGAACGTAGTTCATACTAATCCGCGCTTCTCTAAATTAAAAAGATTATATATGATAGGTTAAAATATTTTTTAGTCTTCTTTAAAATATGTAATAACACAGGTCTACAAAAAAATGTGGTGTGTGCTGGGTGTCGGACTCAGATTTTCTGACGTATTTTTTTTTACTGAACACGAATCTGAAGTCAAAATTGGGAGTCAAACAGCAAAAAATCGAGAAAAACCCAAAAAACCGATAAGGTACATTTACCGGCACAAACCTGCTACCACGGAATGTTTTGACTGCGGCTATATAAACTATAAGAGATACAGAATATTTCATAAAACAAAACATAAAGCTTTCTTAATTGACAATACAAAAAGTTATATACACATTGTGATAAGATAAATAATAAAGAAGTTAAAAAAATTGGGTCCAAAGAGCAAAAAAATATTAATGTGATTTTTGGAGTTTTTTTTTAATTAAAAATCATTTATTTTATTTATTTTAATCCCAAATCACTCAGACATTCAAAAAAAAACCAAATATTTTTTTTTATTCAGGGGTATTCCTTGAAATCCTAAAAATTCGGTTTTTTTGATTATAACTCGAAAAATATTGCATTGAAACAAAAATGTTATAAAACATAAATTAATGGTTATGTAAAATTCATAGTTTATGTCATAAAAAGTTTCGTTGTCTTTTATAGTTTTGAGATATTGATGTTTTAAATAAAAAAATCGTAAAAATCTGAAATTAGACTTTTTATTACTCGATTTTTTGCTATTTAACCCCAATTTTGACTTGACAGATTTGTGTTTAGTGTAAAAAAACTACGAAAGAAAATCTTAGTCTGACACCCAGCACACACCACTTTTTTTTGTGGACCTTGTAATTAATTAAGTAAGTTCATGTTCCAAACTACACGTTTGTAAATTAAAAATTCTTTACAAGAACGTGCTTTTACATATCTTACCCTTTATAATATAACTAGATGAAAAACCTGTCTCCGCCAGGCGAAGACAATATTATAGCCTCTGTCTCCGTAAGACGCCTTCCGTACGGCTAACGAAAAAACACTTTGCTCCTAGCCCGGCAATCAAAAAGGTTCTTTGTTCGTAAGCCCACTGTGCCAAATTCAGAATCACGTGGACAAACAAATAAATATACCTACCTACATATAAATATATCAGAATTAGAAATTAATATATATATATATATATATATATATATATATATATATATATATATATATATATATATATATATATATATATATATATATATATATATATATATATATATATATATATATATATATATATATATATATATATATATATATATATTATATATAGTTATAATTAAAATGACGGTGGTTGTATAATATTATTTTAAAAAAAAGTATATTGCAGTAAATTGAAAAATCACCTTTTACCGTTAAGGATCACTGAACAATCTTGTGTTTCTAACTATAAGACCATATACTTTGGCAGCCCCATAACTCACATTTAAAAAATTTTGTTAAATGCCAATATAGGTTTAAAAACCACTCTCCAATATTCCTAATATCATCAACATGGCCCAATATTTAAAAGGGTTTTTTTGACTTCTACGTGAAAGGAAACTACACTACATTTTTATCAGTATCAAAATATTGTTGTTCTTTGACCACTAATCAACATTTTGTTGCAAAAAATATAATCGCCAAAGTGTGTTTAGATCCTAAATATTTTTAATGTAAATAAAAATATTACTTGGCTTTTCTGCAAAATATAAATTTTATTTTAAGTACAATTTTCTTTATAACATAAAAGAGTTTATCTACTCCTGCAATAATACAACAAAAGCAAAAAAATATATTATTTGAAAGTTTTATTTCTGTAAGGAATTGTATTAAAGATTATTACGTCCACTGCGAAGGGGTTTATTATCTTCTATAGACAAATGACAAAGAATGAAAAATTAAAAATTAACCGAAAATATTTTTTCACTACAGGATATGGAGGAAAATAAAACAATCCAAAATATCCTCAAAATCCTACGCAATGGTGGTCTGAACATAGCAGAATTAAGCTAAATTTATTTTAATAAATAAGTAAAGCAAATCCACAAATTAGCACAATATTTTTAATATCCGTTACATTATTAATTTATAATATACCATTTAAAAAATTTTAGTGCAAAACTTTCCTGTGAACTAACATTAACTTTGCCAAAATTAAAAAAAACTTTTGCTTATTAAACTGAATAGGCTGCTAGCGCTCTACACGGTACCGGGTGTCCAAATAAGAATTACGCCGGCTGTATCTCAAAAATCTTTATCGCACAGCGTTAGGAAAAAAATATTTTTTGTAAAAGTGGTCAAGTCAAGAGAAATAGGTGGAAATTATTTTCAAGTTTCTAAAATGGCCGTTAGGGGCTAACTGCAATCTTGAATCCTAAAAACTGATGTTTCTGTGAATTTTGCTATATTAACCTAACAAAATCCGACTGTCGAGCATAATTTAAACTTTTTTTTGATGTGTATCTCTATAAGGGGAGGAAATTCCGAACACTCGTATCAAAACGGCTTTTAAAGCTTAGCTAGCTCACAAGAGCTTTGGGCTATAAACTATAATATTTGTTTTTTAGACATTGCCGCTAGAGGCTTTTTTGGTATTCTGACAGAAATTATTTTCTCAAAATTAAATGCATTGGTATTTTCTAAAAGGTAAATATTTAAAAAACCTCTCGATATCTTCCTTACCAAAATTTAGGAAAAAATAACGTCAATATTAAAAACTAAAACTAAAGAAATTTTAAGAGACATTAATTATGTATTTTTACGAAACCTTTAATTAAGGTTTTATAATTGTTTCGTCTAAATCAATACTTTACGAGTTATAATAAAAAAAATCGAATTCTAGGGGTATACCTTAAAAAATCCTGAAAATTCAATTTTTTTATTAAAATTCGTAAAGTATTCATTTATAAAAAGATTATATAACCTAAATTAAAGGTTTCGTAAAATACATAATTTATGTTTATATAAAATTTCTTGTAGCTTTAAGTTTTGAGATATTGACGTATAAATTTTGGCCTAAATTTTAGGTAACAAGATATCGAGATATGGATTTCGCGAGCTTGTTTAAGAATCATTTAGCTACTTTTTTATGAAAAAAAATTATACCAATGCATTTAATTTTTTTGAGAAAATAACCATTTCTTGGGAATTTCGAAAAAAGCCCTCTAGCGGCGACATATGAAACTAACAAAACTGAAGTTAACATTTATAGCCCAAGAATAGCCTTTTTTAACTAGCCCAAGTTTGTTAAAATCGGCTTAGCCGTTTCGAAGATACAGGGTGTTTTTACGGAAATCTTAAATACCCCACCACTTTATTTTTAGAGATACATCAACAATTTTCAAACAAAAAAGGTTTAAATTATCCTCGACTTTAAAAATCAGGTATTTTTTTGTTAGGTTAATATAGCAAAATTCACAGAAACATTACTTTTTTAGATTCAAGATTGCAGTTACGCCCCTAAGCCATTTCAGAAACTTGAAAATAATTTCCACCTATATCTCTTGACTCTTGACTACTTTTACTAAAAATATTTTTCCCCAACGCTGTGCGATAAAGATTTTCTGAGATACAGCCGGTACAGGATCATACATTTTCATTGATATAGCTACGTTCGAACGATGTCAGCGCTGCCCGTCGGTCGAGCTCTAAATGCAAAATAAAGAGTTTTATAAAATAGCATACAATACATTTGAAGAGTAGCAAGTTTTTATTAGGAACCTTTAAAGAACAGCTAATACATAAAAATCCATTATTTACATTTTAAATTATCGTAAACTAATAATAATAAACCTTCAAGATCGCAAGGTAAATTCACTCATGGTTAATAACTATTTTATTAGCATCTTTATCTCACGACTTTTTCAAGGTTTAAGGAATTATCTGCTGTGTAACAACTTTTACGTAACCAAAATATTAGCACGGTATAAGCTCAGATAACAAGTTCACTTTTAAATATCGGAATTTTGTATGAATAAATAATAAAAAAATTATCAAAATACTTTCACAGTAATAAAATATAAAAAATATTATCCCAAAATTGTAATTTCAAAATAACAAAACTGTGTGCATGGGTAACACCAAACGAAGTAAAAGCTAATTAAACAAAAAAGTGTAAATTTTCAATCATCTTTACCAGATGAGGTAAGGGGGCATTTATTAAATACATGAGGTATTTTCTTTCAATTTGGACCTCTTTCTACCCTTGGTGAGATTTGGTAAAATGTCGCCTTAAGTTGAGATTAACTTCATAATTTTTAATAACTAAATTTAGTTACATGCATTTGGCTACTTATCGTTAAAAACATAAGCGTTAATACTAAATAATAAAAATAATATATATATATATATATATATATATATATATATATATATATATATATATATATATATATATATATATATATATATATATATATATATCACACTGGTGCATTATATAAAATATGACACAACAAAAAGTTTGAAAAATTAAATAATTTTATTTATTGTCAATAATAACAATGTATATTTTTAAATTAAAAACTTAACGTAAGATTTTCAATTCCCGTTAAATGACATTTGATGAAATTTTGCTGGATCCCTTCCCATTCTAAGATTACGTAATTATTGAATGCCCCCTAGGTATATTTATAGGGGTATACCCTTACCCTTACTAATAGAGGCTAGAACAATATACAAGTTCTTTATGTTTTCAATCGTAAATTTAATTTTTTATATTTTTAGTACTTATTATTATTTGGAAAGTTTTTTTCCTATAGTATGTTCTATTTTTTTTATTTCACTTTTTTATGTTGTAGTGAGTTTAACTGCCCTCAGATAAAATTTCTGAACGTATTCATATTAAAACTTAAATATTATTTGAAATATATTGCGCTAAAATTTTTACCTTTAATATTTTATAAGCAGAAGCCAAATAAGATAAACATTTTTAAAAACTATTTAGAATCAAAAATCTTCTTCAGTTGGCACTATATCTATACATTGATAACACAATATTTTTAACCCAAGGAAAATAGTTAAAGAATGAAGATAATTATTTAGCATATTATTTGTTATTGTAATTAGACAATTAAAATTCCTATTTGTTATTTTGATATTATTGATATTTTAAAAAAACAATCTTAAAATCTGATATAATTATAAGTGTTTTTAAATTTTTCTGTTTATTCGTGATGTCGTTATCATAGGAACTAGAATTTTGATAGATGTTAAGCAAATTTCGTTCTTTATCTTTCAAAAACCGTGCATGTAAAATGTAGCTGTGAAATCCTTATTAAATTTTATTTAAATCTACTTAATAAATATACTGATAAATAGAAAATGTTAATGCAGTTAAACAATGTTTTTATGTATTATTTTTAAATAACAATAAATATCGTTCAAGAGCAGGTCGGGTTCACGCAATCAAAAATTATTTACTAGAACTTTCTTAACAAAAAGTTGATTCATTGATTTTAATTAAAATCTTATTCAGATTTGCCTTAGATCTCCAATAGTCCAGAAAACAAAGCTGAAAAAAAGTGCAAAACCTTGCAATTTTTTTAAAATGCATAGATTTGCATGAAATTTGGGATTAACCTTAACTTACCCTCCTCTTTAAAATCTACATTATCTACATCTATATTATGCCGATGGGCGCTCCTTAATTTTTAGGGGTGAAAACTACCCTTTATTGCTAAAACATAAACTATAGATGAGTAAAATTTGACTTAAATAAGTTGAAAAGTAGTATTTTGTTCCTTTAAAACATTATTTGAAATATTTCAGCCCTTGAAAATCAACCCCTATTATCATTAAAAAAATACCCTAAAAAATTAATATATTATCACAGTGTTTTGAATGAAAATTTGGTATTAGGCTTAACTTACCATCCTCCAAATCTCAATTATGCTAAACGTTGCTTTTAATTTTTTAGGGGTAAAAACTAGCCCTTATTGCAAAAACCTTTAAAACTTTCATATTACATGTTAAGTCACAGAAAATTAGGCTCATATAAATTAAAAAATAAGTTTTTTATTCTTTAAAACATTATTTAATAGGTTTTAACTCTTAAAAATCAACCCTTTTTATGATTTAAAAAAAATTGTTTACCCTAGAAAAATTAACATACTGTCACAGAGCTGTAATTAAAAAATGTGACTGCTAAAAAGTATTATTATTTTTATTTTGTAATTTTTTAATCTTAAAAATCTACTCCTTACAATATTACAAAGCAAAAATAGTACAAAACCGCGGATTTAAAAAAATGCATCGAATTGCTTTTAGCATACTCCAAAAAATTGTCATAAAAAGTTCTTAAAAAAGCATTTTGTTGGTTTTTTTAAAGAGCTATAAGGTCCTATATAATAAAACTGTTTAAAACCCTTACTTTTTTAAAGGGTTGAGTTTAAAAACCGAAACAAGGTAGTGCTTGTCTATACACACGCGTTTTAAACGTTTATATCTCATAATTTCCGTCATACAGTAAAAAAGCAAAATATTTTTAATTCACAAAGCTATAATTTGATACATTAGTAATTTTTACGCATCTTCCTTTGTTTTCGAGTTATTTTCAAGAAAAGTCATTGGTCATATCAGAGTCTATTAATCTAAAGGGGTTATGACATCGTCGAGAACGGGGATAGAAAAAGTCCAAGACGTGAAGGTGTGAAAGGGTCGCTTATGTTGGCGGCCCTGTCGGGTAACTTTAAAAGTTACTAGCATTCTCAGCTGTGGACAGAGTCGTGCCACAAGTCGAAGTTTTTATATGGGGTTATTTTACGGTTGAAAATATTTGTGTACAGAGTTGATATTTTATTGGTTTTGACTGTTTTTACTATATTGTTTTTGGTAAAGTTTAGTCGTGTAGTTTTAATTAGTCCTTGGTGTGCAATACACCAAAAGTTGTGTTTCCCATAAGGATTCTGTTATTGCTCGGAGCATGTTAAAACAGACCATTTTTATATGTCTTCAGAAAAATTGCAAAAGCGATATGAGATCCTGATCAAAAGGAAAAAGGGATTAATAAAAGAAGGTAAGGTGAAAAATATGATTTATTCTAATGCTGCTATTACTAACAAATATTCTTTTATTGTAGCAGTTCCATTCATTGCATTATTACACCTCGGATAACACAAACACGGTTTAAGTCCACCAGTGACTCTTCCTCTGGAATGTAGTTACACAGTTATTAGTAAGTAAATTGAAATTTTTTTGTGATTTTAATTATAGTTATTTGTTGTCAAGAAAGTAAATAGTCAATATTGACTTGCTTATACCTAGAACTGATCAACTTTAGGTATATGCATTAATGTACTTTCAGAATGCGTATTTAATATTTTTTTCCCATTATTTTTTACATTTATTAAGTTTGCAGTTAGTTACATTCTTTAATTGTATTTAATTTTTTGGATAGTTATCTACCAATTACTTGGTATATTATGTTGAAAATGACATGTTTTAAAATATAATTTATATTTTTTAGATTTGCCTTTACAACTTTAAAATTAACTAATGTAAACCTACCTTGCACTGAAGAAGTTTTTTTTTGATTGTATAGTATGAAGTGGACTGCGAAGAACTTGTAAGTAAGTTAAACTTTCAGTACCAAATAAGAACACGAGATCTAATTCTTTGTTTTATCTTGCAGGGCTGCCAACAAACTATAAATGAAATTTTTGTGTTTGTATTAAGTAGGATTTTAATGCTTAAATGATGTGTATGTTTTAAAATATAAAATGTAGTATACCACAAAATATTATTAGATAATACCACTAAGTACTGTGTTCTTTTCTTCCATATCAAAATGTAAAAATTTCAGTTGTATTTTATTTAATTGTTGCAATTGTAAATGTATTGTAGTGTTGTAGTTGTGAAAAAAAAAAGTTTAGTTTTGAGCAATAAACCTGTATTCACATTTTTTACATAAAATAATTATTTTATTGTCAAAGTGGAAAATTTTGCTATTATTCTGCAATATCAAGATGCTGTATGGTCCGTAAGTAAATAAATAATTAGTTTTAAAAGTAACTTAATTAGTTTTTAAAATAAAATAAATTAAGGATTAATAGACAAGTTTATATATTTATGAAGTAATACAAAAACACCGTCATAGATTCAAAAAAAAAGTTTAATTTTTCTATGGCTTGCAGTATCTATTTGGAGTTGGATATTTTGTAATCTTACAAAGATCTTCAAGATAGCTTTAAAAGCCCATTTCGGATCCTGCATTTACAGAAAAGCTTCCTTTCTGTCTTTCTTCTATAGGTATTTTCACGGCTTCTGCTTAGACAAGTTGGCCTGGATAATTCCTTTTCTGGCAGCTCCCAACAGAGCAACACATAGTGTAACTTTTATGCATCTTTTAACAGTTCAGCTAGAGAGGCCCCGAACTTCCCGCTTTCTTCGGTCCTTCATCCCTAGAGTGTCAAGACTATGGAACCTGCTACCTGCAGAATTTAAGTCTCTTGTAAATATACTCCCTCTTACCACACTTCAGCCACCCACGGGGCGTTCATACTAGGCCTCAGCCTTCGCGGACTGTTCAAGGTAAAAAAATAATTAAAGTCCCCAAACTTGCTCATAAAATTTTATAAACGTCGTAATATGGTGGGTATTATTAAAGAAAAAAAAAGATGTTAATAATTCAATATCGTATGTTTAAAAATAGAGTAAGTACTCATAATTATAACAAATTAGCAATCATCAGTATTTTCTACATTTTAATTTTTTCTCATTTTTTAAATATTTAATGTAGTAGATACCATTGAAAAGGTACGCCATCGTCGTGTTGTCGCTTAATTTTTAATTTCAATATTGAATTACATTTATATTTTTGAAATATAAATTTTGTTCGTCGGTATAAAAGCAGTTTTCTTTTCCCCCTTAATTCTACGCCACTGTCCGGCATAAAATCCAACATGGCCGAAATGGACCCTTCTTGACGTCACAGAAGAGTTTTTCATTATGGCGGATGTCATAACCCCCTTTAGATTAATAAACTCTGGGTCATATTGGTCAGAATTGCTACCTTATTCGTAAGATCGTGAAATCGGAAACAAAATTGTGTAACCTTACGAATAATCGTGAGATCTGGCATCACTGAGTGTGTGTATGTGTGTTGTCGCAGTCCAGCCGAAGCATTCTCCTCTTCTTCTTGGGTCGGTAGAAAAGGAATCAGCTGCTGCGCGTTTTCTGTCTGTCATTATTTCGCTCAAGCCTTTGCCTATTAAATTGGCATCTCCTTTTATCCCACTGAAAATCTCTGCACCTAAGAAACTGGTTTGCCAGACGTGTTTACTCTTCTTTCGAGACAGAAAATGAAATTGAAAAATCAAGAGAAAAAATTAAGGAAGAATTGTTTTATGAACTGCAACATCACGTTTTCTTAGACCCCCCGTCTCCTCTTGTCACATCTTGTCACAATAAGCGATACCCCTCCCCCCCGTAATGCGAACTTTATAAACGTCCCCAAAGAAAAAATATTGAAAAAAAGCTACTTTTGTTAGTTTTAAAAAAATTAAATAGCCTGAGTAGGCAGAGTATTGTTTTCTGTTAAAGATTTTTCTATTTATGACTGGTCAGATCTGTTATAGAACATTTCACGAGGGTTTGTACTTACGTCATCAATGACGTCATGACTTGGAAAAAAGGGTTATCGTAGCTAATTCATATAAATTTAATGCTGCTCACATTCTTATTTAAAGTTAGGCAATATTGATGCAAGTACGTTTCAAAGCGCTCTTTAGAGCACGTTCAGAATTGTTTTCTAATAAAATTTTTAATTCATCATGATCCGATTGCACCAATAAAATATTTAATTTTCTTAAGGTGAAGCTAAGCTTAAATCAAAAATTCGATTGGACCAGCGTTATCGGCGGATTCAAGATTCGCTTTATCTCAGCCTAAAAATATCTAGACTAACGTTATTCTTGTCTCAATTTTGTTGATTTTTTGTGTTTCTCATGATGAAAGACCATCGAAATACCCGATTTTTAGAAAATGGATATTTTAGTCGGCATAATGAAACAAGTAATTATCAGAATACAACATTTTAGAAAGATTTCATTTTTAAAGCCAACAGTGTTAAGCAAGTAAGCTGTGGTTAAGCCTTATAGAAACCAGAAAGAAATACCTGGAATATAATACATCTATAACAATTTGCAGTTAATACCTGGAAAATAGCACGTATATAACGATTTGCAGTTATTTTAAACTCTTTCCGATTTTCGGGCTAAAAAAGAGACGGTCTATAAATTGGTTTATTTTTTATAATATCCTTGTACCGTGCTATCTTATACCTTGCTAGCAACAAACGTTTTCTTTTCGCATGTTCTCTCTTTTTTTGGTAATTTTTTTGTTAGTTAACGTTGTTTTTTAAAATTTCTTTAATCAAATTACTTATATAAATATTATATAAGGTTTAACTGGATTTTTGAACACTAAAGAAGCAGAAAATACCATAGCCGTAACTTATAATATGCGGTGGTGCCAGCATTATCACTTACTAAGTTTAACTAAGTTGCAACCAGAACAAAAGTCAAGCTTGGCTTTACTTTTAAGACGACTTAACAAAGTCAAGTTTATTCATAAAATGGTGCAATTAGGCCCATGAAGTTCATTTAGGAGAGACCAAAAATATCCAAAATAATTAAACGCGTACAAAGTGGTTTTATACATCTTGTTTATACAAAAATGTATTTCCTTTTTTAATTTTTTGTTATTCCATGAAATATCGTATAATTATTTAATATGTGTTTGGTGTTTTTCATAAATACAGTAAGCAACTGCAAAACCATACGTTTGGCTTATTTTCAAAGCAATAAATAATACACATAATTATGGGAGAAAAAAGATAATAAACGAATTTATTACAAAAAACTTCCAGCAAAACACAAATGAACAAAAATCAAGAATGAATGATATGAAAATTCGAAACACTTTCATCATTACTACTAAATTCTGATGACTCTGAGTCATTTACATTTATAATAACAGGAAGAATATCTGAAGAGTCCAAATAGCGATCTCTTTCCCAGGCTGCATGAATAAGATTATTCGTATGGCGGCAGTAGTGGGTCCATTTGTCAGGGGTTACCTATAGAAAAATAAAAAACATTAAAGGAAAGGCAATATGGTTAATTTAAAAACATTTCTATTTCGAGTGCTTCATTCCATAAGCTTAAAACCGCATTGGCAGTAACTGGATTGACTGAACATATTCTTGAATCATAGTACCTCTTGCACTCCGACCATACCAATTCTATGGGATTAAACTGGCAATGATAAGGTGGAAGCCTCAGTACTCGGTGACCGTATTGTAATGCTAGTTCGTCAAGTCTAAAGAAGCAAAAAGCATAATTTTTTTAGTAATGTATCCTAATAAAAATATAAGTTACTGCTTACACATATTTTTTTCTGGTAAAGACTTTTTAACTATATTCCATAAATCTATTTTCATGGCTGTATCAGGATACTCCATATTTTTATCTTATAACCATCTTAGAAATAGTTGCTTAGACCAACTTGAGTTTGGAATCTTCTCTAATAACCTGGAGTGGTAGGATGCGTTATCCATCACTATGAGGGATGGCTCTTCTAAATTTGGGAGCAATTGTTCTTGAAACCACTTTTCGAAATTTTCAGCGTTCATGGCGTCATGGTAATCACCAGATTTGGAACCAGATTTAAAAATAAGGCTTGCATTAGAAACAAAACCCGTCTCTGATCCAGCATGCAAAATAATATATCTGACGCCTTCTGAACTTTTCTTCTTGACAGTTTTAATTGAGCCATCTTGCCAACTATTTCTAGACGCTCCTTTGCTATTATAACAAAAATATGTATATTTTACATTTTGTATAATTTTAATACAACTTTTCTACAAACCTGTATATCCACGTTTCGTCCAAAAACACAGGTTTTAAAGCAATACTGACGCTAAAATTATCCAGGTATGACCTTAAAAAACGAACTCTTTTTTCAATGACATATGGCTGTTCTATTAAATATGTTCTATTAGATATAGAATCTTTTCTCCATTTAAACTGCAGTGCTTTTAATCCTCTACACAGTGACGCTTTTGAAATTTCCACACCATTAAGATTCTGCAAATTTTTTTCGAGTGAAACTAATGTAACATGTTCCCATATAAAAAAAAATATGTATACATTTTTTAAATTTATTTAATAAAATAAAGTTTATTTTAAATACCTGCAGCAAACATTGCGTTAATTCTATTTCTCATGATGTGCTCATGAATCTTAAAAAGAGGGCGTCCACGAGAGCATTGAATTGCAGTTGTTGTGGCTGCTTTATAATCCTCATTGTTTCTGATCACATGCGAACTTATCTTTTTAACGGTGGTAATTCCGACTCCCAGGGCATCAGCTACTCTCTACAGCATGCAAAGAAATATAGTCATAAATTACATTTGAATATGTATACCAATAACAAACCACAAGAATAAACAAATCTACTTATCTCTAAAACTGCAGTAAGTGGTAACAGGTTTATTCCTGCATCTCTCTCCTGTGTAAAATAGCCAATAAGGTTTAAAATAATATTTTGTTCACCTTCTGAATACCGTCGAGGCATTTTACACAATAAAAATACGAAAATGAACATAAAATCTGACGTTACTTTTGACAAAACAATTTTTTTTGACAAGTTTGAAAAATGACATAATTTCATAACCCATATTTTAGGATATTATTTTTGTAGCTTTAAAAAATCAGCTGTTGAACGGCAGCCATTTTGATTTTAAGAAACGACCAACCTTTTTGACGTCATTAATTTGTTTCAGTCTGTTTTTGACCTTTTTAATTTGTTAAAAAAGGTAAGGCAATTGATGACGAAAGTACAAACCCTCGTGAAACGAAGTTATATGATAACATGTACGCAAAAATAATTGTACTATAACACCCACCAAACATGACATCAAACATTATATACTTCGTTTCACGAAGGTTTGTACTTCGTCATCATTTCCTACCTTTTTTAACAAAATAAAAAGGTCAAACAGACTGAAACAAATTATGACGTCAAAAATGTGTTTTAAAATCAATGGCTGCCTTAAAGCTGTTTTAAACTCATTAATCCAAAATATTTATAAAATTATTTTTCAAAAAAATTGTTTTGTAAGTAGGTCAGATTTTATTTTATTTTCGTATTTTTATTGTGTAAATGCCTCGACGTATCAGAAGGTGAACAATATGATTTAACCCTTTGCTATTTAACACAGGAGAAAATGCAGATTAACCTGTTACTACTACGGTTTAAGTAAGTAGATTTGTTTATTTTGTGGTTTTTATTGTGTACATATAAAATGTAAATTATGATATATTTCTTTGAAAACGTTTGTTGCTAGCAAGGTATAAGATAGCACGGTACAAGAATATTATAAAAAATAAACCAATTTATAGACCGTCTTTTTTTAGCTCGAAAATCGGAAAGAGTTTAAAATAACTGCAAATCGTTATATCGCAGGTATTTCTTTCTGGTTTTTATAAGGCTTAATTAACACTGTTGGCTTTAAAAAATTAAATCTTGCTAAAAATGTTGTATTCGGATAATTACTTGTTCCATTATGCCGATTAAAACATCAATTTTCTAAAAAATCGGGGTTTCGATGGTCTTTCATCATAGAAACACAAAAAAAAAACAAAATTGAGACAAGAATAACGTTAAGTCTAGATATTTTTAGGCTGAGATAAAGAGAATCTTGAATCCGCCGATAACTCTGGTCCAATCAGATTTTGATTTAAGTTTAGCTTTACCTTAAGAAAATTAAAAAATTTTATTGGTGCAATCGGATCATGATGAATTAAAATTTTTATTAGAAAACCATTCTGAACGTGCTCTAAAGAACGCATTTAAACGTACTTGCATCAATATTGCCTAACTTTAATTAAAAATGTGAACAGCATTGAATTTATATGAATTAGCTACGACAACCCTTTTTTCCAAGTAATGACGTCATTGATGACGAAAGTACAAACCTTCGTGAAACGAAGTATACCTACCAAAAACAGGACACGACTTAAAAATATGACATTTGTCTAAAATTTAACTTGCAATTTGTACTTTGTTTTATTAACTTACTACATAATTTATTTTCTATTTATTATTCTAAAAAATGTTTTTAATCTGGCTGGGTTGGGCATTATATACTATATGTTTTGGCCATGGAGCCAGATAGTTTGCTCCATTATATTAATATTTATTGGTAATAGCCTTAACGCCATATTCGTTCCTAGTTTTCCATTGTTGTACATTAGAAAATTTCCACACGCAAGATAATGGAACTATTGGCTACTCTCTTCAAATTTTAATTTCCTTAAAATATCATTAACCTTTTTCTAAGTAGATGGTACTTAATTTTAGTTGTGGTTAGTTGGTTGGTTGTATTAATATGTCAGGCTAAATACGGTAACTGAGTGCCAAAATGATGCAGTTTCATTTAAAGTAATTTAAGTGCCAACTGGAACCCAAAAAATTATTTTTAATAAACCAAATTAAGTAAAAATAAATAATCACATGTTAGTTGAAAACGGATTTCTTTATTTTGACAATAAATTAATAAACAAGAAAATTACGATACTTTAATATTTGGTCAGCATTATTTGATCTCACAGCCAAAATGATGCATGATTAAATATTCACAATATGGCCATTTAGTGACATCTAAACAACTTTTAGTACTTTGTTGGCCCTCCTTCATTATCAATAACCGCTTGAAGATGTTTTGGCATTGATTTCACCAATTTATTTGTGTATTCTTGGAATATTCTTTTCCATTCTTTCGTTGTTTTTATTTGTAAATTATTTTTCTTACTTATCTGACTTTTGTGTACTCTGTTCTTCAAATGTGTGCAAAGATTTTCGATGAAATTCAAATCATGCGATTGGGGAGATGTTTTAATGACATATGGGCAATTTTAGGGTAACCATTCACAAAGTAAGTAAGGGGTGGGTTTAAGATCATTGTCCTGGTAACAGCAAAAGGTTTCATTAATTCCAAAGTTTTCTGCACCAATCCTAAGATGCCGCCTTAAAATATTTAAATACATATGCTGGTTCATGTTACCCTCAATAAAATGGATACTGCCTACCCCAGCAGATGACATACTGCCCCATAGCATAACACTTAAAGTACTTTAAATTCAACTGCATCATTTTGACTGTAAGTCACTGTACATTTTGTACCCGAGTTGCCTAAATTTGGTCGCTGCCTTTTCCTCAATTAAATTTTGTATTATTTTTTTCTAATAACGGGTAAGTACCTTATTATTACATATAATTTAAAAAACAGTAGATACTTAGTCGCCATATACGAATAAATCCTGTAGAAAGTAGCGTCAAGAAGCTAAAGCACCTTATGTTGTGTTTTGCTACGGTTGGATGACTTTTTAGTTAAGGTCACTGGTTTATATACAGGTTTATGGGATATAAACTTATATAACATATATATATATATATATATAATATATATATATATATATATATATATATATATATATATATATATATATATATATATATTTTATATATATATATATATATATATATATATATATATATATATATATACAGGGTTATCAAATTAAGTGTCCACCATTGGTAACTTTCTTTTTGTGAAAATACAAAGTTGTTTAAATTAGCAAACTAGTAGCATTTTTAACGCTGGTAAAAAGGAGAAATAGAAAAAACAATTGAGAAACGTATTTTTGAGTTTTTCAGTAAAATAACATTTTTTTAAATGGAAACCCCTGTATATTATATTTTTTTCTGTTAAAACATCAAATTTTAAACAAAAAAGTTTATAATGACTTTTCCGCTGGAGTCAAAAATAAAGTCAAAATAACGATAAATATTTTTAATTATTTGCAGTATTAAAATATTAAGACGGCTATGAAAACAACATGGCCTTCGCGATTTGACAGCATTAAGATAAGCGACAAATTGCTAAACTGGACATACTCGCAACTAGAAGGCTTTGTGAAACAATGATAAAATCAAATAATGTCAAACATTAGTGTGTTTGTCAAATACTTGTTTATAAGCTTTATTGTGTCAGTCATTAATTTAAAGAAAAATGTTCTCTCATGAAGAAAAGTGTGATATGTTAGAATGTATTTAGTGTGCAGAAAATCCTTCTTGAGAGCAAGAGAATACTACAGTGAATTATATCCCGCTCGCATTCAACCTTATGAACGATATTTTCTGAGACTTTATCGAAAATTTAGGGGCAACGAAAATGTTTTTGCTAAAACAAGGGCAAAAAAAGAATTCACAATAAGCGACGTCACGGAAATTGGAGTTATTGGATATTTTGAAGCTTATCGTGAGAATTCAATACCAGATATTCTCAAGGACTCTAATTTCAGTTATGGTACTGTTCAAAGGATTTTAAAAAAGTACAAATTTATTCCGTATAAGTACTGACCAGTTCAAACGCTTTTGGCAAGGGATCCAGAGAGAACACTTGTTTTTTGCCATTGGTATCTTAACTTCTGTCGCCAAAATATAAATAACTTTCCCTACATTTTATGGACAGATGAATCAAATTTCTCAAATTCTGGAATGTTTAATAGAAAAACCACCATTATTGGTCAAGAGAAAATCTTTTGTTAGTACATCCCAAAAGGTCACAAGTCCGTTTCAGTTTCAACGTTTGGTGCGGTATAATTGGTTCAAAAATTGTTGGTCCGTTCTTTTATGAGGGCACCTAACTGGTGAAAGATATGTGGAATTATGACGAAATTCTAAATAATTTCTTAGACGAATTGGATCTTATAAGTAGACATTATCTGCATTTTCAGCAAGATGGCGCACCTGCCCACAACTCCAGAGGTACTTATCATTTCCTAAGTACTACTTTTAATGATATTTTGTAAGATTATGAGTTGATGTTGAAAATAAAGTTTGTCGATACAATTTAATTGTTTCAGATTGGGGGCCATAACTTCAACAATTTGTAACCTAGGAGAAAAGTCATTAAAAACTTTTTTGTTTAAAATTTGATGTTTTAACAGAAAAAAATATAATATATAGGGGTTTCCACTAAAAAAATGTTATTTTTCTTAAAAAATCAAAATAACGATTCTTAATTGTTTTTTTTATTTCTCATTTTTACCAGCGTTAAAAATGCTACTAGTTTGCTAATTTAAACAACTTTGTATTTTCACTAACAACAAAGTTACCAATAGTGGACACTTAATTTGGATAACCCTGTATATATATATATATATATATATATATATATATATATATATATATATATATATATATATATATATATATATATATATATATATATATATATATATATATATATATATATATATATATATATATATATATATATATATATATATATATATATATATATATATATATATATATATTTTATATATATATATATTTTTATATTAATAAATTTAAATTAAATTAAATTTATCATAATTACTTCATTGTCCGATAATAACAATACCAATTTTATAAATAAGGGGTTTACGATATACTTTCATATAACACAAAATATAATAACAAAATTGTATAAACTATATAATTACTTGTTATCTAGATATTTTATAATAAAAAATTTTTTTTTTTTTTTTTTTTTTTTTTTTTTAAAAAAAAAAAAAAAAAAAAAAAAAAAAAAAAAAATGTGAACAGCATTGAATTTATATGAATTAGCTACGACAACCCTTTTTCCAAGTAATGACGTCATTGATGACGAAAGTACAAACCTTCTGAGAAGTATACCTACCAAAACAGGACACGACTTAAAAATAGGACATTTGTCTAAAATTTAACTTGCAATTTGTACTTTGTTTTATTAACTTACTACATAATTTATTTTCTATTTATTATTCTAAAAATGAGCCAATAGTTTGCTCCATTATATTAATATTATTGGTATATATATATATATATATATATATATATATATATATATATATATATATATATATATATATATATATATATATATATATATATATATATATATATATATATATATATATATATATATATATATATATATATATATATATATATATATATATATATATATATATATATATACAGGGTGCCCCAAAAAGTAATGGGACACAGAGCAACCGCAGTTTCCTTAGGTCGAAATAATGCAATTTACGTAAACTTGCCTTATCCGAAAGTTGATAATAACAAAGATACAGGGTGTTAAACTTTTAATTTTGCTTTCGTTTTTTCTTAATAATTCTTTAACAAAATGACCTAGCTGTACAAAATTTGAGATCTGGGGGTTTTCTGAGGCGAGAAATTTAAATTCGTCCACGCTTTTAATGTTGCTACTAGAGGGCGCTAGCTACGGCCTACCTCACTTGTTTTATATGTCGCAACTTTTTTTAAGCTTAGAATATTCACCTGTTTATTAAAAAATAAGTTACTATTAATCCATCTGCATCAAAAATGTATACTTTATTTAAGTCTCTAGGAGCAGCCATTCTCGAGATAAACGCACTTTAAAGGATCTTGCAATTTTTTTATGGAAAATGAATTTTGGCCAATTGTTTTCAAACTTTGCATAGTGATAGTTCTTAACACGCTGATCAAAGGTCTTCCAGGGCACAAAACCCGAAAACGCCTCCAACCCCCCCAAAACCACCCTTAAAGGTCCCCAAATCCCCAGTGACATTTGAAAACCCCCAGATCCCAAATTTTGTACCGCTAGGTCATTTGGTTAACGAATTATTAAGAAAAAACGAAAGCAAAATTAAAAGTTTAACACCCTGTATCTTTGTTATTATCAACTTTCGGATAAGGCAAGTTTACGTAAATAGCATTATTTCGACCTAAGGAATCTGCAGTTGCTCTGTGTCCCATTACTTTTGGGACACCTTATATATATATATATATATATATATATATATATATATATATATATATATATATATATATATATATATATATATATATATATATATATATATATATATATATATATATTATATATATATATATATATATATATATATATATATATATATATATATATATATATATATATATATATATATATATATATATATATATATATATATATATATATATACACCGTGTTCAAAATTAAGTCGGCACTATTGCTAACTTTTTTATTATACGAGATACAAGTTAGGTTAAATTAGCGAAGTTGTGTACATTTTCTATACAATTAGTTATTAGCATTTTTTGTAAAAATTATTTCGTAGTACGCCATGTCAGAAACCAAATTTAAACAAAGTCCGCCATAAAGGATATAATTTGTCAAACCTTCTAATTACTTGGGTAAATAATAAACATTGCAGTTTCAGTTTTTTTTTTTTTTGATAATAACGCATAACTAAGTAACATTAATAAAATACATTATGTTAATAATGGCTATATTGGCATTATCCAAAAAGTCCTTCAACACATTTCTTAGTAAATTCAGATATTGTTTGCCTGTTAAAGATCCTTTATAAAATACAGGTCCAACAATTTTTGATCCAACGAGGCAGCACTATACGTTTAAGCAACAACATCTTTGTGGGTTAAAAGGATGATGGCGCAGGAGATTGCAATGCTCCAATATTTTTGCAAGCTTTTTTTACTGGACATTCAATTTTTCTCCAGCTTACTACCGCATGGCTTTCGAAAGTTCTCATCCAGACGAACAATTTGAGCCCTTATTTATCTTAATCGATTCATTCTATTTTTGAGGACGCCGATGATCCGTTTGACGTGGAATGTCCCATATATATTATATAGAAGTTTGGGTATTTGGGGTGCTGATCTTAAATCAAAACATTTTTTTCGGAAACTTTTCGTTTTTGAGATATTCATCACCAAAGTTGAAAATCAAACTAACCTCATTTTCACTAGTCCTTCTTCTTTTTGCACAGAACTCTTGATTTTTACACTAAATTGGCACGTAATTTTTTATACACATCTTTTAAAAACCATTTTTTATGTTTATTTTACACCTTTTTTCAATTAAATTGTGAAGCTTCACTCTTAAACAAGCCGGCCCTGTTTGCTGAATAATTCCCTAATGTATACATGGTTGCGGCGTTTGAAAGTAAAGGTTGCAATTAAATGATAAAAAAGTATAAAATAAATATAATAACAGATTTTGAAAAGGGGTTTATAAAATATTGTGTGCTAATTTGGTGTAAAAATAAAGAATTCTGTGCAAAAAGAAGGAAAAATAGTGGTAATGAGGTTAGTTTGATTTTCAACTTTGATAATGAATATCTCGTCAACAAAAGGTTGCCAATTTGTTTTTTCAGATTCCCAAAAAATGCTATCCTTATAAAAATATCCATAAGATAAAATAATTATTATCCTCTTAAAGGTAATACAATTTTTTCTTTCATGTCAGTTATGGCTTAAAAGAATGATAAAAATAAAAAAAACGTTTTTCATAATGACAACCTGATTGGCACGGTTGACACAGAATTTGAAAATGGATTAAAAAAAATGTGTTCCATTAAAAAAAATAACTTTGGTATCAAAATCTACTTTTTGACGCACCCTGTATATTTTTTCATTGGTGCAAAAAATGCGCAAAAATTATGATAGACGTGTGCAAGCATTTTTAAAACCTAATATCTGATTTCTAAATGAATTTGTTTCATATATTAGACGTCCACTGTATATACTATTACTTTTAGATTTTAATGCCAAAGAGTTTGTTGACAATCTTTTAACAAAAGGATCATGTTTAGCATGTGATGAATCTGTACAATCTTTTAATAATCCAGATTTACCGATATATTACGATGAAGAAATGTTTAAAAGGTAAGCTTAGATTGTGGTATTAATGTTTTTTGAGGCAAGTTTTAAAAGCTACAAAAGTACGATTTTAATTAGAAAGAGTTTGGGTAATTATTTACAAGTGGGGTCAACCCTATTTTTGGCTATAAAAATAGATGAATTAATAGATCATCATAGTTTTTCTTTTTAAATTTTTTGTTTTTACGGTGGATTTATGGTGATGCTAGCGAAAATATTAAAAAATTAATATTTTAATTAACAAATCAACGTTGAAAGTTCAAAAAATCGATATTTTTGCAAATAATATTAAATAACTTTTATCCTCATTGTCTTCAAGCTTATTGTTATTTTTTCAGTAATCTACGTTTAAAAACAAAGATTTAAAAAAAAATTGATGTCAAATGAGTTATATATATATATATATATATATATATATATATATATATATATATATATATATATATATATATATATATATATATATATATATATATATATATATATATTAAAAACATCAAAAAGATAAATATAAATTTTATTCAAAAACATAAAATCCAATATTTTCGCCGCCATCTACTCGCAAAATTAATTTTTTGAAATTTCAAAGTTGATTTTTTTGGTTGGAAAACTAACTTTTGAACGGACAGAACCGCTTTCATAGGAAAAAAGTGACAAAGGACACAAGCAGACAAAGGTGCGCCGACCGAAACGGGTGAATTCGTTTCGAAAGGTGCCCTTGAAGTCACAGGCACCAGTTTTACGGAGAAGAGCTAATCCATCCCAAACAAGCAGGTGCTTAGGAAGGGATCCCTGAATCCAACCAGAAGGCGGACAGAACCGCTTTTATAGGGAAAAGGGTTCCCTGGCATTAAACAGAACGTGGATAGAAGCGTTTTCATAGGAAAAGGTCGGAGATACGGTCTCAGAAGATACATCCGATTTCTGTAACAAGGAGCTGGTAGCTACCCACGTCACTATATCGGGAGAGGAGGGCATGACGGATCTAATCGTCTACTCGTCATACTTTCCAGGAGGCAGGGACACCAGAACACATATTGTGCTGTGAGTAAAGGGTGATGAATGAGCTCTTTCTCAATTTGATATCGGATTCATTAGAAGTCTAATCCTATTGGGAGAAATATAAATAGACCGAGCGATCGCGTTGGAGAGCGTAAAAAGTCCACTCACTTTAAACCTAACCTAATCTAACCTCCTTAAGGCTATTTAAGCAAACGTAAAATCCTTAAAAAAATTCAATTAAATTACCTCATATTACCTCAACAGTATTTAATATATATATATATTTTTAAAATACTGCCCATCCAAAATTAGGAGACCTTTTAATAATGAAATCTTATGGCTTCAAAAACGTAATCCCTCGTTTTGATAGCCAAAAATATTTCCGTTAAACAGCAATTAATTGTTGCTAAATTATTTTAAAATATTTTTTTACCGTTGTTTTTCCTACCCACAGTAATTTTGTTTGCGTAATGTTTGCTAATATTTTTTTCATTTTAGGGGTCAAGCCTACTTTTACAAACACATGTTTGGAATGTTTCTGGCTAATTTATTAGGTTTAATATGTGGTCTAGCCATAAAGTCGAGCTTAGCAATTTTAATTCTGACAAAAATGTCAAGTTCGGATTTTACAGCCTACAGGAGATATGTAGCTACTACTTTTCATATGATGACCTGGTACGATAGCAAATTTAGACCTGGATCAAGGTAAAATTATTGAAACACTACTTTAAAATATTACAACAAAATATTTTGCTCTTACCCAACAATTAACAAATATGAAATATTTATATAAAAAGCAGTAGAATATAAGTTAATACTAACTTTAAACTAATTAAGATATTTGGTGACCAAGACAATAATAAAAATCCAGATCTTTTTGATTTTTGAGTCTGCTGAGAGGATATTGCTATAGGCAAAACGATTTATTTCTTTGTTTCATATAAAAAGCAGCTGAATATAAGTTAATACTAAGTTTAAACTATTTAAGATATTTGGTGACCAAGACAATA
>JAHBCN010001645.1:0-110632 GCA_019359885.1 Listronotus oregonensis | reverse complement strand
TTTTTGAGTAAGTCATTAGCTTTTTGAGAGATTGTAGCTGAACTCTAACTTATTTTTACCAACAGATTTAATTTCTAAAATATTTTTTATTAATAATTTTTTGTGCAAAATATGCCCCGGGGGGTTTAACCGTCCAAGATGGTCATTATTTTTTGAAATCATTAGCATAAATTAAGTTAGGCTATTCTTATTTTTAAACAGATTTTTTAAAAATTTTTATTAATAATGTTTTAAAATTCCCAAGTTGATTCCGGGTAAGATGGCATTATTGTCCTTTCAATCAGAACAAAAATTAAAATTTTCACTTGCATCACTTGACGTCTGTTGTGGATTTACACCCTCCCCTGTTAGGGGAGGATTCATTTTGGTTTTAATTTACACCAGTCGGTATAAAACGGAATTTTAAAACACACAAATGTCATATGCCACTTCTTCCAACTGCTCTCTGCAATCTTTTATTTGGTTTTCTTTGCGTTTAGAAGCAGAAAAAAAAGATATTCATTAAATTTAAAAATGTATTTTCTTTTCTAAAGAGCTTTCTTTATATTCTTATAATAGATTTCGTTTCAATACAATCCGAAAATGCAATTATTATATATATATATATATATATATATATATATATATATATATATATATATATATAAATATATATATATATATATATATATTATATATATATAAATATATATATATATAATATATATATATATATATATATATATATATATATATATTTTAATATATATATATATATATATATATATATATATATATATATATATATATATATATAATAATATATATATAAAAATATATTTATATATTTTATATATATATATATATATATATATATATATATATATATATATATATATATATATATATATATATATATATATATATATATATATATATATATATATATATATATATATATATATATATATATAATTTTTTTTTTTAGCAAATAAGATACATTTTTTAATAAACCGGCCCACACTGCTTCAAAAGCCACAATAAGCGGAAAAAATCTATTGGCTTATAATGTGCCGCTTTCCGCACTTGTCTGTAAAAATAGTTCATATAAAACGCAAAGGCGGCCTCCAGTTCAAATCAAACCTTTTTAGCTACTTTTTATGTTTTCTTTTTAAAAAACCCTTATTTTTATTCTTATACTGATCCAACTATACAATCTTGGTGTTTGTATATAGCGAAGAAATCAAATAAAAACATCTCTTACACTGACCTCAATATGGACCGGTAAAGGGTATTAGATGCGCGGTTCAAAAGTGAGATATTATGGGCGAAAAAATGTGTCCGTGCGCCGTGGCTCTAGTCATCTCTTAGGGTCCTAAATCATGCGCAGAACGGACTAGCAGATCGATTTTATTTACAAATTCGTCGCCGGCCAGTTCCGTACTTCGTCAATTGATGACTTAAACAAAATATATATTACACTGGTTAAAAAAACCATGGTTACTGGTTTTTTGAACCAGTGAAACACATTGATTTGTTTGGATGTTGTTCTTAATCAAAAATAAACATTATCCATTGTCAGCTCCTTAAATTCCTCTAGTTCTTCGAATGTTACAGCTATGGAAACCACAATTTTTGTACTGGTTCACAACTGATGAGTTGTAGTTAATAATAATAAAAAATGGCGAATACGACTGAACATGACTCTTGTGGCTTATCTAAGAATTAACTTTTTTGTTTCATCTATGTAATACAATCATAATTGAAAAAATCACTATAATTATTTATTTCGGATTAAAAAATCTGAACAAAAAATGTATTGCATTAATCTAAAAAGTCAGTAAGTATGATTACAATATAAAACATATTCCCTTGGAGCATATACCTACTAGAGGCACTCTTGCCGCTTGGAAAACGATCATTTGTGCAAGAAAGAAAAATTAGCGGTATAACCTTTTTCTCCCTCCAACGTGGTCATTGGTCGGTGAAAAGAATATATATCCCCGCCTGCGTGCTGATTTGTCGGTCTTCCGCGTCGATCTATCGGCACTATGGTTGGAGCCATGGAGAAAGGTTTATCCTATGATTCTTTTTTCTCTTTCGCACTGCCAAACGGCAAGGCTGCCTCTAGTAAATAAATACTCGTTTTGTATAAATACATTTAAGATGTTTAGAATATCCTTTTATCGCTATCGAAAACATAAGTATAAGCAGGAAAAGAGTTAACGTTATTTGTATAAACATTTTTTTACCCTTTATAAGTCTGTTCCAATCTCGCAAAAAACCGTTTATTGCATCCCTTTACTGATCCCCAAGCAAAGCAAAACCCTTTAAATATATAGCAAGCGTTCAAACTCCGTCGTTTTTGAACTGACATAAAACTTGTAAAGTCGACAGTCACGCGTTTAATAAATTCTAACAGTTTCCAAACCATTTTAAGGCGGTACAAAAACTGGGTCTTGAAATTAACCCTATTTTTATTAGCCCCTATTTTTTCTATTTATATTTGGCAATATTAACTCATGGTTTATATTACTACCTAACATAATTTATATATGTATAGAAACGCAAAATAAAAGAATTTAGTATCTAAATATATAAAAAATATATTATATAAAGATAAATTAATTAATGACATACAAATTTCTAAGTCCGGAACTGGTCCTGCTTTTTAAATACGCATGCTTAATGACACTATCGTTTGTTTAGTGCGCGAGGTCGTAAACTTGCCATAAATGCGATTAGTCATTATATATCTAAAGTTAGGTCATCTATGATCTCTTACCACAACAGTCGCAGGTGGCCGCAGCTAAAATGTTATTGTGCATTTACAAAAAGGATAAATATATTTATTTTATCTATACAACTTTTAGCCTACCGAAAGCCGCCGATAAAAGTATATTCATCAATATTTTCCATTATATTTTCTCGTAATTAATTTTTGTTTTACTTCAGATAGTTTTTAGTTTTGATGAATTTTTAATTTTATTTACTGTGTAATGTGTATGCTGTAGATGGGAAAAACTTGGAAACAGGAAACTTGCCACAGGCGACGTATTTGGTAACTCGACCCCGAATGCCAACTCCCAGGGCAACATCCTATGAAGATAATGGATATAAAGAACCTATCTTCCCTCCAAAACCAAAGGCTACCTATACAATGCGAAGACAGAAATCATTTAAGAGAGCTTTGGAAATGTAAACGCAACTATTCTATTTTGTATTTGATTTTATAAATTTTTTCTTACTTTATATTTTTGGAAAACAATATTGCAATGACTTCGTCATAATTTAACTCGTGTTACCTACTTTATAATTTTTGTCAATATTGAAATAAAATTTTGATGTCATTATATTTTAACTTATTTTTATCTACTTAGTATTTGTACTAAATATTGCAATATTTTTTAAAAACAAATGTATGTTATCTTTTTATTTATTTATTTATTTTTTTGATAAATCTTCTTATAAACTTTCACTTTTAATTTTTTGAAAACACTTGCATATTTCATTTTAATTTTACTTTTAAGAAACACAACATGAAAACTTTATAATCATTTTATTTGAAAAAAAAATTACAGGGTATATAAAGTTAACAACACTACAAAGTAAGCTATAAAACACCATCAAAACATCCATGGGCACCACTACAAAGCCTCCTGAACATGGATCCCAGAGCTTCACCACTATCACCTTCAAAGGTGCAGCATAATCGCACCGGCTGCAGAAGCGAGGCGAAGGATCCGGGTCTGGCTGCACACCGCTGGTAGACCTTGGCACCCATCCGCTTGCCACCTGTTTAAATTGGAGGGAGTCGGATGCACTCGTAGATTATTTGGCTGGTATGGTTCATCTTGTAGCTGGCGTTGACTTCTTTTTTTAGATTTAGAAATATTTTGTAGTTTTTCGGTGTCTTCCTAAAAATATTGGACCTTTAATAAGACACCTAAAGCGAGAAGGTTTGCTATATCCAACCCCTTACTTATTACTTTTAATATGTATACTTATACATATTAAAAATAATTAAAATTTATCATACATTTAATATCATGTGACCATGCTCTACTTTCATATTTCTAACTTTTTCTTGTTCAAATCCAGCAATACCTATAATATCTTTTCAACTTTTTTGTTTAGTTCTAGGGAATTCTTACATAATCAAAATTCAGCAATTATGGACACATGATTTTGTAAAGTACAAAGTACAAACCTTGTCCTTATTTTGCTACTATATAAAAACAGGTTTCGCTTTCACCGAAACACACTCTAGCCTACATTTTAGCATAAGCTCTAGCCTACATAGCTACCATAGTTTATTCTCTGTAATAAGTGTACCTCAGTGTTTTAAATAAATCTAAGTTCCAGTTCGAAGAAGTTTAATTCCAATCACTCAAGAGGTATCCAACAGCACAGAGAGTCTATGCATCCTTAATTTTAACACGTTTTAAGTTTTTAATAGCATTTATTTACTACTAGAGACAAAACAACATTTTAAAGCAAATAATTAAAAAAAAAAACAAAATTATAGCATTTCATATCTTACCTATCATTAAAAAAAATATAGATTTCCCCAGGGTAAGTATTTAATAGGTTAATTTTCACCTGGTATACATTTTTTATAAAAAAATATTTTGACCAAACCAGTAAGATATTACCAATCTCCAAATAAATGGCAGTTTTCTAAATAATATAATAAAATTAATACAAAGTTTTGTATAATACCTCCTAAAAGGTTATCTATTCTTACATCGTAAATCATAATTTTATTAGCCATTGCAAATTTTTCTATTTATGTTTACGACAAATTGTTATTTTTAGTTACTAAAATCACTAACGAGTGAATAAAATTATCCTAATATTAAGGTTAAACGATAAAAAAATCTTTAATTGAGTAAATAGCAGGTTACTCAACATATCGATTGCCATGTTAGTCAGAAATTACTAACAGTGACTTTGTAATTGAAGCCTAAGCCTTAACATCTAGAATTCACACATTTCAATGAAAGCGACCAAATTCATTTTTAGAATAAAGCAATTATAACTTTGTATATCGCTGGCCTATGTGCAATACCTCACAAGTACATCTAGTCAGTTTTGTGAGAAATTAATAATAACTTTCTATTATTGTTAAAAATGTACTTTTGCGAAAAAATTTAAACAGTTATATATTTTGATTAAAAATGTGTTATATTTTCAAAAAAAAATTTGGTGCCTTCCCTCACCAACATGTTCAATGTTACATGCGAGTTATTGCAGCTGCATATTTTTTAATTTTATGTATTTGAGAGGAATTGAGTTTTAGATAAGAAATAAATATAAATACATAAGAAATAAAACTTTTTTTTACAGGACGCAAAAAAAATATTTATTTAACAAAAATACAAAAAATGAAACATACATTGAAATACAAAAACCTTAAGAAGTATCTATGAAAGAAAAGTTGCGTTAAACATGTTTTTTATCATTTTCATGAGGAAGGTTTTTATAGAAGTCGTGATAATCTTTAGGCATTACGTCGGTAATTTCGAGAAGTTGCTTGTATTTGTCTATTGATATTCTCGGGCGATTTAAATAAAGACGGCTGTATTCTACATCTGGAGAAACATTCTTGGATTTCCTTAAACATTGATAAGCATGATCAAAATCAGTTTTAAACGAAATTGCACCATCTGGAGTGTATCTAAGTGCTCTTAATTCTGACACCACAGCACCTGGAGGCCTAATGGATGAATACCATTGTACATTTTTATCAGCAAAGTTTTTAAAAAAATCATAACTAAGGTATTTCGCATCCAATGGGAACGGATTTTGACGAGCTTGTTTTGTTATAACAACAAATTCCGCAGGCAGGAATACTTCTCGCTTTTCCAACCTTCTTTCAATTAGGCTGTGCACACTATCACATGCATTTGTGTGTGACCTTTACTAGATATTTTTGTTCAATAATAGTCGATTCTTAACAGACCAGGTAAGCAATGCGTTGGCCAGAACAAAATTTCTGTTCTGGTATCCGCACCCGTCACTATAAATTATTATTGGGATCTTGGAATTTGGGAAATGGGTTTCAAGTAATCAATTATGCAGCTAGCAAAATTGGATGCTTCTATTTTTCCCTCGCACTCGTGCCACCAAAAGTTCATTGCCTGATGCGTACCAACGTTGTAAATAGTGAAATTATGAACTCGAAGTTTTTGCTTATAATATAAGGCTGACGCAAACATTCTGGGGCAAAGTTGTACTGCTTGTAAGTCCATTGTTAAAACGTGACACTCCCCTCTTAAGCTCGCTTCTGTATCATTCTGTTTTTCCAATCTAGCTCTATCTTTATTGGCTATGTGCAACTCATATTCTTCTTTGTTCATCATTTCAACTTCATAACTGCAACACACATCGCATCTATCTTTTTTTGGCTGAAATATGCCCATGTTCTTTTGATCAAAAATTTCATCAAAAACAAACCAACTTAAGGCTTTACCTTTACAAGACTGAACATAACGCTTATATAATTGAGATTTATTTTTAATAAAATTGTCCTCGATGTAGTTTTTTTTAGTATCAGCTCTGCAATAATGGGACGGAACTTTCGGTAATTTATCAAACCACTCTTCCAAAAATTTTCTTCTTTCTCCTATTTTAGGTTCTCTTAAACTTTTTCTTTTCGCATCTTTTTCTTCTTTGGATTTGGTCATGCCATTGTCACTTTTCTTGAGCCATTCTCTTACACTCCATTCTCCTAGTGCTAAAGTGTTTAAGAACATTTTTTTGCAAACTCTTAATGTGCTATCTTCCACTTTCAGGTGGTAAACTAAGGAAACAGATTTTTGTTTTTCTGCAATATTGGTTTTACGTCTTTTGGGTTCCATTTTTTGCACATTGTTTGCAACGTACATTTTTTTTTGATCCCAAGACAATTCTTTCCAAAATGTATTAAATAATTTTGTTCTGTCTTCTTCTTTTATTTTGTTACATCCATAGACTTTATTTTTTTCACAATGTTTTCCGTCGCATCTTTCTTTTAGTTTTCTTTCATTTCTCATGGTTTCATTTTTCCATTTTCCATTTTTTCTTGTAAATCCAAGATACCTTTCACCCTTCATTCGTTTATTTTTGTTTGAAATTCTTTTCCATTTGCTTTTATCAGAATCTCTTCTCTTAGCTCGTTTACGTTTTTTTGTTGAATCCCCAGCATCAGATTTCTCTTCCATTTCACCCCCTCCGCCAGAATCATCATGTGAATTAGTGTTTCTTGTTAAAATAACGTTACTGTCTGAAGAATTCGTATCACTTTCAGCATCATAACTTGGATCAGCTTTATCACTTTCCACGATGTTTCTGCATGCATCATCTATTAGTTGATTTTGTTGGGAAGTTGAAGGTAAATTGTAATCAATTGAGTGCTCTATTTCCTCTAAGCTTTGTGGCAGAATTGTACCATCTTCTAAAAATACTGGCATATCCTCTAGTAAACAGTTAGAAAAGATGTCATGATTTAATGATTGATCTTGAATTTGAGCATCTGCTTGGTCATCGAGTAAAGATTTCGATAATATGGCCCCTGTATGCACGGCATTCGAAACTTTAGAAAACTTACTATTCATTGTCATTTCTAATGGTGCGGTTTTACCCGGAAATTCTTGTCCAACAACATCTTTATTAAGCACTAGGTCTACCATAATTTTTCCCCCGGACATTCTGAAAAAAAAAAAATAAAAAGGAATTATTAAACAGTAGATAAGCAAGGCAGCGGAATTTTGCCAAATTTTAAATGTAGTGTTTTTATAACGAAAGTAATTATTTAGGTTAGATGAAATTGAAACCACAGAAAGAAACAGAGAAATAAAGTGCAATATCTCGTATATACAAAATCTTATATAATGCAATTCCTCGTATGTACAAATAATTGGAAAATAGTAAATAAAAGGGAAACCTGCTGAATTTTTAGTTAAATAGTTCAACCAATATGTTTTCTTTCCAACAAAAAAAAACAATACAATACTAAATATGTTGTACTTACTTTGCTTTTGGTCTAAAACCGCCGCTGTGATCTATCTTCTACGGAGCACTATTACTTGAAACTGCACTTACAAGGTATTGTACACATAATTTAACCGCGAGATATTGACATGAATTCACTTGCATGCTTGCCGTTGTTTTCGCGGGGATGGGTCGACTGTGATTGGTGTAAGACCACGCGCTTAGCTCAATGGCGCGAAAATCTCAATTTTGGATTTTTTGGTACTTGCGAGGTATTGCACATAGGCCAGCGATATGTATGTATTTTATCTAATACCTATTATTATTTTTAAATGTTGTATCATTTAAAGTAGGTCCTTTTCCACAAGAAATTTATCCTAAATTAAATAAAAATATTTATTATATAGGGAAAATTACTAATTTTTTTGGGGCCGCAAACGTCATTTTTGACAACTAAATTTAAATACGTCAAAAACGCTTAGACCTAGGACTAAAACATGATAAATAAAATATGCATAGAATTTTGCGCCAAATCCAAAGTGTAATAATGTGTAGGTGAATTTTTTGCATTTTTTGTATATTTCTGGCAATTTCGGTTATACCAGAAGTACATGTCAATGGTCTTATTTTAAATGCACCTAAATATTATTACATTTTTGGATCCGGCGAAAAATTTTATGCCTATTTTATGTGTTATGTCCTAGACCTAGGTCTAAGTGCTTTTGGCATATTTTTTATTTGTGAAAAATGACGTTTTCGGGCTCAAATATGTTTATTTATTTTTTCTATGTAGGGAATCCTTTTTTTATAAAATTTAATAATTTGGGATAAATTTCTTGTGAAAAAGGAGAGATAGTCTAGGAACGGAACTATTTTGTCCAGCCATTTTTTCAAAATGCATAGAATAACTTAAAATTTTTTGACAGTAGGTAGGAAATAGTCCAAGGATCAAAATCTATATCATGCCGAAGGGCGCCTTACCTTGTTGGTGGTTGCCAAACCATCTCGAAGGTGGATTTTTTTTATACTCTGACCAGAGTAATCGATAGAAACATAATTTCTGAGCAAAAAATGTTACATGCATTTTTTTTGTAAAGTGCATACTTTTCGACTTATTCGCGATCGAAAGTCGGAGTTTTTTGTCGATAAAATCAACGTTTTTAATCTATTTTTGAAAATAACTCGATAAGTATGCATTTTACCAAAAAACGGTAAAAATAATAATATTTTATACAATTACAATTACATTTAAAATGTATTGAAATGAAAAGATATTTACAAAAAAATGTATTTGGGCTTTTAGAATGCTCCAGAAAATTGGTTTTTAAGCATAGTTCCTTCAGTTTTTGTGATAAAAAGTTCTTTAAAGAGCCATTTTGTTTCTTCAAGAGCTATAAGGTTCTTATGATATACATACTTTTTTTTTAAAAAAAAAGGTCTTTGCAAACGCTTTAATAAAGTTAATAGTTTTCCTCGAAAAATACGTAGATTTTGCGTTATTTGCCTTTGAAACTCTGAAATTTTGGATTTGATAAATAACAGTGTTGTAAACCTCTAGACATTAGGCATGTATAGTTTGATAAGTGGTAATTATATATTTTATATTTTATTTAATAATAAGTTTGGATTATTAATAAGGGTATAATAAAGTAAATACATTATAGAAGACAACTAAAAGACCACCAAAGAAGCTAGAGTATTGTTCTAAACAAACTACCCAAACTTTATTATTTAACGTTTATTGACAATATAAAACCTTTCCAATGTAATTAGGGTTGCCCATCCTCTATAAATGTTAGTCAGAATGTTAACCCCTTTTTTAAATATTTTATTTTAAGTTGCATTGTTCCCATTGTAAAATTTAGTTGGGTTCCCTTTCTTTAAAGTGGATAATAAAGTAGAGGGGACCCATACCTAATGTTAAGGGTTTTTAGTGTAAAAGTGAATAAGTTACCTCCTAAGAATCGTCTTGTCAACATCAAACCAATTTACTGTATTTCTTTGCACTTATATTTAATTTAATAAATAGATCTAACTAAAAGTATTTGGTGCCAAGTTTTTTCTTCTATATAAAAATTCGTGTTAGAACGGCCAGTAACAGTAAATTCCTTAACAACAGCTAACCCTTAACAAAGCACAGCTTGGTTTGTGTTGGTCACACAGCAATAAAAAAAAACGTTTTATTCGTTTTTTTAAAAGCTACAATTTTGTTATTTACAGTTTTTTTTGGTTAAATGCATACTTATCGAGTTATTTTCAAAAATAGATTAATAATGTTGAGTTTATCGACAAAAACTCCGACTTTCGATCGCGAATAAGTCGAAAAGTATGCATTTTACAAAAAAAAGAATGTTACATGCATTTTATGCAAATAATGTTTTAAAGAAACAACATACTACCTTTTCAACTTATTTGAGTCAAATTTTACTCGACTTAAGCTTTAATGTATAGTTTTATAGGTTTTAGCAATAAAGGGTAGTTTTCACCCCTAAAAAATAAAGAGCTTATTTCCAAATGTTCATGAAAATTTATGCAATTTGAAAAAAGTGCCAGGTTTTGAACTTTTTTTAGCTGTGTTTTTTTTTTATCTTAGGAGAGTCCACGAAGGCCGATGCCTAAGTACTAACGTACCGTGGGTGTCTTGTTTCCTGGACTACTACTTTAACTGATGTTTTGCAACAATTTAAAAAAATAATGCAAGGTGTTTAAAATTTAAGATTAAGAATCAAATTGAGAAAACTACCAAAGATCAATGTTTTTTAATTGGAACCCCCAAATTTTATAATTTTATCTTATTTAGCACTAAAAAAAAGTAAGTTTGAATAGACTTGCCTATTCCAAGAAGTTTTTTTTTTCGAATTATTGCCAATTTAATATTTTCATACGGCCAGTAAGCTGCGAAGTTAAAGATGCGTTACCTATAATGTGTTCTTAGTTGGCTATAACGGCATTAAAAGCCTATTAAATTCTAAAAAAATGTATATTATCACGAGTGTAATTTTTATTTTATTTATTAAACATTCCGTATCAATATTTTTGAAAATGTTATAAAAAATTAGTTAAAGTAGGTCCTCTTTCACAAATAATTCATTTCAAATTAAATAATAAAGGATACCTTATAGAAAAAAAAATGTTTGGGTTTGCAAACGTCATTTTTGACAAATATATTTATATATGTCAAAATAGCTTAGACTTAAGTATAAGACACGATACACAAAATATGCTTAGAATTTTGCCCAGAAGCCAAAAATGTAATATTATGACTGCGGGTGCCAGAAACGTGGGATCTTTGCCATATAAAGACCGAAAAAAACAAGTGATCTGTGGAGTCATATCGGTCTAAGAAAAAAAGTTTGTTATCGCATCCCAAGGGTGGTAAACTTAACAAGGAGTGCTGGATCCCATTTAAGCCCATATACGACGATTTAAATGTCAATTCCATATTTGTGACGTAATCCGTTTGCCATATTGTTTTGTTTACAAGTAGTATAAAGTCTTAATTTTATCAAGTGTTATACAATACGGATCTAAAAGTAGGTGTAAATCCAAATTAGTTTTAAAAAGTTGAATTTTTAACAAACATAATAAATCTACCTTCAGGGCAATCCGGTGACGTCACAAACGTAACCTTATCTGCGGACAAATAGTATAAATCGAGCACTCCTTAGGTAACTTTTACCTTTTGGATATGGCGAAAAACACAGTTTTTGTTGGATTCTTTGCCGGTTTGTGTGTTTAATAATCTGTTTGCGTGTTGTTTTCTTACTGCTGAACAAAATGAGATATGTGTTTTAAATAAAGTATACTTATAACCAGGCGCGTGCTGGCCCACCGGGATACCGAAAGTTTCCTGTAGGCCCATATATGGTTGCTTAAAAGGCCCCTCCTAAGCCTTAAAGCCTACCACACGGCTAAATACAAAAAAACAACTATAAATTAAAAGCAATAATCAGCTCTGTTACTTTTTAACTGGACCACACCTGACTTGAAAACACCCACCTGTGATAATGTTTGTTTTTTTTGTCATTTTATATTTTATATATAGGGGCATTGGCGTAGCTAGGATTTAAAAAAATATATCTTAAAAGTAAAACATAGGACCCACACCAAATATATAGAGAGAATGTTTAAAAAAAATCAACTTAAAATTTCAAATTAAAAATGTTCTTTCCCAAAGTGTTTCTCTTGGGGCTTATAACATCTGGTATATATTTGGTGTCTAAATTTTTAGATAAAAAAAATTGATAATCCCAGCTATGTCAGTAAATTTAAGGTATTTTTTGCAACTAACTACAACTTACCATAGTTAGAAAATAACGTAACCAGAACGATTTTGCGTTTTTTAGTAAGAAAGTGGAAATTTATAACGTCAACGTATTGCATCATAAGTTCTTACGACAGCTTACACAGCTCAACAGGTATGTATGCTGCGGTAATATATAGTAATTGTGTTTAGTTTATGTAACGGAGTTTTTGGTGGGTAACAACTTTAATTTTTGCGCTGGTTTCATTGTAACTTGTTTTGACGTCACAATTGACCCCACTCACTAAATCACATTGTTGTGTAATGTTGACGTATAAGTTTTTAATTTCTAGTAGGCTTGAATAAATTTGTTAAAAAGTTTTCCTGTTCCTCAATATTGTTCGGCGATGTCTTATGAGCCTTGCAGGTGATGAATAGTTTCCTCAGCTTTAAAATCGCCCCAGCATGTCTGTAACATAAAAATAATCTAAGCGAACTATATTTAAGCGATTTAGTTTTGAAAGAAAGTTAATATTTTATGTGATATTTAAGTAGTTTTTTTTTGCTCTTTTTTAATCAGAAATGATTGTTTGGGCATTTAGAAGGAAAAAAAAATATTTTAAAATCTGCGTAATAAGCAGGGTTTTTAAAATCAAAAAATTAAAACTATTATTTTTTTATTTTTTCCATTAAAACCTAAACAATACAAAAAGAAAGCAAGACGTCTTGTTGTACATATATATTGGATAAAATTTTATTTATAGAATTTTGCTGGGAGTGTATTTTGTATTAGCAAGAAAAGTGTGAAAAAACAAATTTTTCAATTTGGTAACTGATCCACCTTAGTAATAAAATGTGCGTATCTAGAATTGGTAGCAAACTGTACCCCCTTTTATTTTTTAAACTAACTTACTTAAATAACTAAAAAATTGGTAGTACATATTTTATAAAATTTAATAAATATTACTAAGGAAATTTTACGAGCTAAGATTCCGAATTTTTTTAAATGGAAACGCAATATTTACAAAAAAAAAATAATAAAACCGACTTTTTAGGACCTTTGCATACCTAGGATTATTTTACACCTACTTACACTTTCACAAATGCAGTATATTTATGCCTATAAAAATAAAATTAAAAATCACTTACTGCCGTTAGAGAATTATGACAAAATAAAAATGAATCAAAGAAGCTTTTTTAAATAATAATGCTGAAAAGTAGTATTTTTATTTCATTCTTCTTCCATTCCAACTTCGTTTTGAAATTGTACTTTTGCTTACTAGACTTCATTCTTATGTAGAGGAATATTAGTAAATACATGTTTTTGCTGTTTTCTCACAAAAGTGAAAGTTTGTATAAACTGCTTTTCTCCATAACAGTTAATTTGTCAGGAAAAATATTCTGGTTAGTAAATTGGTTTTGTTTTCTTGACCGTTTGCAATAATAAAACTTTATTGTTTATTTTTTGGGTTTTTTCGTCATTTTTAAAAATAAAAATCAATGTTTAATTAAGGTTTTGGTTTATTAAGTTAAACCATCATCAAAATATCTAAAAGTATGTTTTTATTACTGTACTTATTTAACATAATATAAACGTAAAAGAAAAATTCTTTGGCTTTCTCCAGAATAAAGATATTTATATATTATTTTTATTAAAAATTATACTTTTTTTAGAGATTATTATGGAGAGCTAGTCTGCTCTCGCAATAATAGTAACAAAAAACATGAAAAGACATAAAAAGGTTTAATTCTTTATAAATTGATTTGTTTTAAGTACTTAAATAAAATAATTATTTTTATGAAATTATATAAAATAGAAAATAAACTTACTTGAAAACATTGGCAACCCGTTATAAGATATATATGTTATTTCAAATTTATTGGTTATCGACGGACGGGTGTAGCACATAAATTATTTGATTATATTACATAAAACAGATAAGAAACTAAAAAATTGTGTTTTGTTAACTGACATTGACTTCTGACATGACTTTTTTTAAAAATAGTTACTGGTGAAGGTACACGTGTAGGTACCTTTAATATTGAAAAAAATATTTATAAAAAAAGTAAATAAAACTTTTAGTCATATAGATAGGTTTTTATAGTTTATTTTGATTTCTGGGAATATCAAACTAAAAGAAAAATTAATTGGCTTTTCTCCAGAATAAAGATATTTATATATTATTTTAAAAAATTATACTTTTTTTAGAGATTATTATGGAGAGGTAGTCTGCTCTCGCAATAATAGTAACAAAAAACATGAAAAACATAAAAAGGTTTAATTCTTTATAAAATTGATTTGTTTTAAGTACTATAATGAAATAATTATTTTTATGAAATTATATAAAAATAAAAAAATAAACTTACTTAAAACATTGGAAACGCGTTATAAGATATATATGTTATTTCAACTTATTGGTTATCGACGGACGGGTGTAGCATAATAACCAATAAGTTTGAAATAACATATATATCTTATAACGCGTTTCCAATGTTTTCAAGTAAGTTTATTTTCTATTTTTATATAATTTCATAAAAATAATTATTTCATTATAGTACTTAAAACAAATCAATTTTATAAAGAATTAAACCTTTTATGTTTTCATGTTTTTTGTTACTATTATTGCAGAGCAGATGCTCTCCATAATAATCTCTAAAAAAGTATAATTTTAAAATAATATATAAATATCTTTATTCTGGAGAAAAGCAATTAATTTTTCTTTAATTTGATATTCCCAGAAATCAAAATAAACTCTAAAAACCTATCTATATGGCTAAAAGTTTTATTTACTTTTTTTATAAATATTTTTTTCAATATTAAAGGTACCTTAAAAAAGTCATGTCAGAAGTCAATGTCAGTTAACAAAACACAATTTTTTAGTTTCTTATCTGTTTTAAGTAATATAATCAAATAATTTATGTGCTACACCCGTCCGTCTATAACCAATAAATTTGAAATAACATATATATCTTATAACGGGTTGCCAATGTTTTCAAGTAAGTTTATTTTCTATTTTATATAATTTCCTAAAAATAATTATTTTATTATAGCACTTAAAACAAATCAATTTTATAAAGAGTTAAACCTTTTATGTCTTTTCATGTTTTTTGTTACTATTATTGCGAGAGCAGACTAGCTCTCCATAATAATCTCTAAAAAAAGTATAATTAAAAAAAATAATATATAAATATCTTTATTATTATTATTCTTATAAATAATTTTTCTTTTAACTTGATATTCCCAGAAATCAAAATAAACTATAAAAAAATAATATAAACGTATTATATGTATATAATTTGTAAAATAAACACTTACCAACTATATTGTAAAAAGTACAAGCACTAGATAACATTTTTATTTTAACTACATTTTTGTTTTAAAAACTATGAACCCACCATTGGAGTTACCTGGGTTAATTTATATAGAATTGTTTTATTGGGGTGCTAAAATCTATTTTTTTATTATTTCCATTGCAATAATAGATTATTGTAAATGGAGCTTAGACCTTCCATGTCTGTTTTAAAATTTACGGTATTGTGTGTTTTTTTAATGTAAATCATTTCTTTATTGTTCCTTTTTTTGTTGTTACTTTCAAATTCCAAAATATTAACATTGCTAAAGTCAAAATTATGTAAGTTATTAAGTGCATGCTTTGACAGGGCTATGTGGTTATTGTTAGGATATTTTATGCTTTTTTGATGTTCTCTGTTTTTTAAGTGCTGTCTTGTTTGGCCAATATTTTTTAAAATGACCGAAAAAACCAAAAAACTAAACAATAAAGTTTAATTCTGGTTAGTTATATTTTAAGCTAAGTATATTTAATGTTAGCTTAAATTAACCGGATATATTTTAGGACTTAAACTAATAGTATATTATCACCTATTATTTCCATCAGTTATTTATTACATTTTTTCATGTTCTGAACACTTCAGGATTGGTTGGTATTGGTTGGCAGTGGCTGGGAACAAGTCTACACATTTACTTTAAATGGTTTCTTAATGTGTGGAAGCATATGCACTGAGAAAAGAAAAAATAAATAGTTAAACAGCATTTTGCACTTTTATTTATTAAATATTTAATTGCAAAAATAAAACACTTTTTAGCAGTTAAGAGTCTATGGAAAATATATATTTCTTTAATTTAAGAGACTGCTGCATTAAACTAAGTTCAGAATATTTTAATTTATACAATAATATTTCTGCCAAAATTTGAATTTTACTTTAAACAACTTAAAATAATACAATATTACCAATATTACTACTGTGTGGCACTAAAATAAGATTAAAAATGAAATTGAGAAATATTGCATTGAGAAAACTACCAAAGGTAATGTTTTTTAATAGGATACTCCGAATTTTTATAATTTTATCATATTTAGCATTAAAAAAAAACGTTTAAATAAGGTTGCCTATTCCGAAAAGTTTTAGTTATTGTCAATTTAATATTTTCATAGGGCCAGTAAGCTGCAGATTTAAAGATACTTTGCCTACAATTTGTTCTTAGTTGGCTATGAAAGGCAATTAAGTGCTAAAAATGTATATTATTTTTGATGTCATTTTTATTTTATATTTTAAACATCCCGTATTAATATTTTTTAAAATGTTATAAAGAATCAGTTATAGGAGGTCATTTTCTACAAATAGTTCATTTTAAATTAAATAATAAAGGATTCCTTATAGGAAAATTTGATAATTATTTTTTGGTTTGCAACCTTTATTTTTAAGAAATATATTTAAATATGTCAAAAACGCTTAGACTTAGGTATAAGACACGATACAGAAAATATGTAATAATATGTCTGCGAGCGCCAGAAACGTAGGATGTTTGCCATATAAAGAAAATAAGCGATCTGGTGGGTGATGTCGCTCTAAGAAAAGAAGATAAGACGAAAAAAGGTTAATATTTTTATTTTCTTTCATAAGAAAAATATTGCAATCGCAAAAAATCGCTTCCTAGTTCTACGTTTTAGGCACCTAAGGTGACAAAAAACACGGTTTTTTTTTATTTTGTATTCTCTGCCGGTTTGCGTGTTTAATAACCTGTTTGCGTGTTGGTCTCTAACTACTGAACAAAATTAGATATGTATTTTAAATTAAGTATACCTGTAACAAGGCGCGTGCTGGCCCACCAGTTACCAGAAGTTTTCTGGTGGGCCTTTGTAAGGTTGCTTCGAAGGGCCTTCTTAAGTCTAAAAGCTTACGACATGGCTAAATACAAAAAATAACAATAAATTTAAAGCAATAATCAACCCCGTTACTGTTAAACTGGATTGCATCAAACTTGACAGTACCCACTTGTGATAATCTTGTTTTTTTTTTCATTTTATATTTTATATCTAAGGCACTGACGTAGCTAGGATTAAAAAATATCTTAAAAGTAAAATATGGGACCCACACCAAATATATATCAGATGTTATTGGCCTCAAGGCGAACACTTTGGTAAAGAAAATGTTAATTTTGAAATTAGTGAAAAAAGTTTTTTTACGTCCCTCCAGAGAAAATGTTAGTTTCAAAAAAATCAACTTAAAATTCCAAATTTAAAATTTTCCTCACCAAAGTATTTCTTTTGGGGCCAATAGCATCTGGTATATATTTGGGGTGGGTCCCATGACTCACTTTTTACTTAAGAAAAAAATTGAAAATTTTAGTGAATTTAAGGTATTATATTAAAGTGTGTTACAAATTTAATGTTAGCTTAAATCAACCCGATATATTTTAAGACTTAAACTAATTGTAAGTAGTATATTATCACCTATTATTTCCATCTAATGCTGAGTGTGTATTTATTACATTTTTTCATGTCCTGACTACTCCTGCTTTTGGCATTCACTGGGCACTAGTCTACACATTTACTTAAAGGTTTCTTAATGTGTGGAAGCAGAGGCACTGAGAAAAGAAAAAATAAATTAATAAATAGCATTTGCACTTTTATTTATTAAATATTTAATTGTAAAAATAAGACACTTTTTAGCAGTTTAAACTCTATGGAAATTAATTTGTTTTTTTTTTGTGATTTAAGTGACTGCGGCATTTAACGCTAAAATATATATGCTGAACTTCAGCATATGTATTTTAAATTATACAATAATATTTCTGCCAAAATTTAAATCGTGTTTTGTACCGCCATGGATTGTACAACTTAAAATATTATAATAAAATATTCCCAATATTACAACTGTGTGTGACACTAAAAGAATTTGTAAATTTAATTTTCTTTATTTTAATTGTTTACACATTTCGACCACTATTTCTAAGCCTACTAAGGTTACTTTATTTCACGAAATCTTGAAAAACACCAATAAGATGGTGTTTTAGTGTATACTGATGTAAAGTTTGAAACACCACGGGTAAAAAACATGGTAATAAAATATTTCTGTTACATAAGGTATTGAAAAAAAATCTTAATTGTAATGGCAAACTTGCCTATGTACTTTATTTTAGTTGCTAATGGTTAATAAGGTTATTTACATTTACTTGTTAATGGTTAATAAGGTTAAAAATAAATAACACTAACCTTTTGATCTTTATTGCATTTACATCATCTTTTGCGTTTCTGCTTCCATAGAAAATGCCTCTTTCTTCTTATACCTTCTCCAACCATATCGGTTTCAGGCATGACACTATAGACAGTTGTAAATTCTTCCGACCCTGTGGTGCCAAAATCATGAAGAATTCGAGTCCTAAAAAAGCATATTTCAGATCATATAAGTAATAGTTGTTGATTGTATAAAGAATACAGATTTCTTAGCGGCGTTTAATAATTATTTTACAATTTTATTGCAATTAAAATTTAGTAATGCTTCTTTCTCGTTTACCAGTGGTCAACGTCTTCTTTAAGTAGAAAAGTTTTTATTACGTATGTATTATATTATTTATATATAATATATATATATATATATATATATATATATATATATATATATATATAATATATATATATATATATGGAAGGGTAGTCTTGACCGACTAGTTGAATACAAAGATTCCAAATTCTTGGGGATTCGGTCTAGGGCTGAAGTAAAACTCTTTTTTTACTAAACGCCGAGCTTTCGGAAATTTATTTTTTCCTTTTTCAAGGCTTACTAAAAAGTCCATGGTGTGCTGTCCTGTTCTTCCATTTGTTGTTTCTATTAAATTTGGTAGGTTTTTTGTGTTGTTGGAAATGTGAGAGGGTGTAATGCCATTGGAACTGCATGCTAACAAATAAATTTTTCTGTTTGTCATTAAAGCCAATTTGTTGTTTCATTTTGCCCATTTTTTAAGCAGTGATGTAGTTGCTATTCCATATTATTGTAACGGTTTATAGTATATATATATATATATATATATATATATATATATATATATATATATATATATATATATATATATATATATATATATATAAAAATATATATATATATATATATATATATATATATATATATATATATATATATATATAAGTGGAGAGGAAGTCTCGATCGACAAGTTAAACAGCAAAATCCAATATTGGGGTATCGATCAGGTGGGCTTAAGAAAAACTCTTTTCTACTACGCCGAGCTTTCGGAAAACTTTATTCCTTTTTCAAGGCTACAATACAGAGACAGTTTGTTAAGATACAAAAAATCTTTTCTTTTACAAGCAACAAAAACAGAGTGATTTTAACAAAAACTAATATAAAAAAATTTTTATGAAAAAAAATTCCAAAAACTTTAAAAACTTTTTAAAATTTTTTTTTTTTTTTATAACTTACGTGCAAAGTGAGTTAATTGTGAAGCAATCTTATATAACTTATCAAATTTCCCCATTTATCTAGTATAATTTATAAATACAACACATGTTATTTTTTGTGATTGATCAACAAAAGTTGACCGACATTTTGTTGTCCGGGTCATTGGTTGGACCCACAAGCAGCAGGTCTGCTTTACATTTAATTACTGAAGGTAGAAGGGATGGCTGAATTGAAAGGTACGCATATGTGACATGCCCAGTGTCGACTGAAAAGGAAAAATTGCGCGCGCACCTATACCATTGGTGGCGAGTAAATACTTTTATTGTAATTTTTGTGTATTTCTTTTCTTAATTTTCTTAAAATTATTATTGTAGTGTCGGCCTCAATAGGGTGCCAATACCTCTCTCTCCCTCTTACTTCCCCCTTGTGCTTTCAAAAGATTATGTGTCGCTCTCACTTGTCTGTCACCCAAGTGCAGCTGACGCAACATATATTCAAAAAAAATTTTAGAAAGAAAAAATGAAATTTCCACTTTTTTGTTGACCTTTAATTAAAACTCCCCTTTAAAATTAATATATTACATACACTTGTCTGTCACCCAAGTGCAGCTTTTTTCTATCCATTATCATATCTTGTTTATTTAACAAAAAGAAAAGAAACCAACCCGTCACTCGTCTGTCACACAAGCGCCGATGTTGGCTGTTGACCACGTCAACATTCTATATTAAAAAAGGCAAAACTCCCCATTGAGGTAGACAACCGGAGGCACACTCCCCTTAGGAGGCATTCGACTGTCCAGCAGCCCCCTTGTCACATGAAGGCTGCTCGACAGTGCAAATACAGTCCGTATTCAACCATCTCATCTTTTTACATTTTTTTAAATAACAAAAAACATGATTTAATATGTTAATTCAAACAAACACTAAATAATCAATCTATAGGCGTAATCTTGAGTTAAAAAGAGTCATTATCTAAATTCAATTCTATAGGTTGCCTTTTTTTAATATTGTCCATATGTAAAATATGTGAATATATAGCACTGAGGTCGCTTACATCCTTTTTTTTGTTAATCGCTAAACTATCTAAATGTATTTCAACCATTTCTAGAAACGTTCGTTTATGTAAATTATTTTCAGATATTAAGACTTTGGATTCTTTATAATTAAAAATATGACCTGTTTCTGAGGTGTGTTGAGCAAGAGCGCAAGTTTGTTTGTTTTTTCTGCAGTCACTTCTGTGTGACGTTATCCTATCTTTAAGGACTCGTGACGTTTGGCCAATATATTTTTTGTCACAACCCGAACAAGGAATGCTATACACGACTCCAGACTTCAGTAATGTTGGTTGCTTATCTTTAAGCCTGCTGTAGGTGAGGCCTACTGTTTTGTATACTTAGGAACAATCCTGATGCTGCGTTCTCTTAAAAACTGCAATAATTTTAGTGGTGACATCTTTAATATATGGTATTGAGAAGTAATAAAAGGGTTGGTTTTGTGTTAGGAATGCACTGATATCTTGTGATTGAAACTGTTGATTTTGTGTTAGAAATGCACTAATTTCCGGGGACACTAAACCCCCACTACCACCATGCACATCATGACGTAAGGTTGTGTTGTAAATGAGTTTTTTTAATAAAGGTTCTGGATAGGAGTTGTCAAGGAGAGTATTGTATAATATTTTTTTGTTTTTTTCTTTAAAGGACGGGTGTGATATCCTTTCTATACGTGTTTTTAATGCTATAACTAAGTTAATTTTAATTTTCTCAGTGTGATAAGAGTTATAATTAAGATATCTGCCAGAGTTGGTAGGTTTAACATACCAATCTAGCTTAATTTTGTTACTATGGTCTCTTATCACTTTCGTGTCAAGAAAAGGTACTCCTCCATGAAGTTCCTCCTCTATAGTGAACTGTATGTGTTCATTAAAGGCATTAAACGTATTAAGGATAGTATCTTGTTGTCCTGCAGGGATGGAACAAATAAGGTCATCCACATATTTTTTAATGAAGGGAAGTTGGAAAGGAAGTTTAGGTATACACTCATCCAGAAGATCATCCATGATGTACTGGGCGGCAATAGGTGAAATAGTAGCGCCCATAGGTGTGCCTAGAATTTGTTTATAGTATACGTTATTAAAAACACAATATGTTGTGTCAAAAATAAATTTTGTTATTTTTAAAAAATTTATTTGACTGATAGAAGTATGTTCAGAAATATTATTCCATCGTTTTTTAATACTTTTTTCAACAAGAGAATACGGTATATTTGAGAAAAGTGACACAACATCAAGACTTACAACAACATAATTTTCTGGTAATTGTTTTCCCATAATAAATTCAGCAAATTCATCCATTATCATATCTTGTTTATTTAACAAAAAGAAAAGAAACCAACCCGTCACTCGTCTGTGTCGTCTTTTTTAATATAGAATGTTGACGTGGTCAACAGCCAACATCGGCGCTTGTGTGACAGACGAGTGACGGGTTGGTTTCTTTCTTTTGTAATAAACAAGATATGATAATGGATAGAAAAAGCTGCACTTGGGTGACAGACAAGTGTATGTAATATATTAATTTTAAAGGGGAGTTTTAATTAAAGGTCAACAAAAAGTGTGAAATTTATTTTTTTTTCTAAAATTTTTTTTGAATATAATTTGTGTCAGCTGCACTTGGGTGACAGACAAGTGAGAGCGACACATAATCTTTGAAAGCACAAGGGGGAAGTAAGAGGAGAGAGAGTATTGGCACCCTATTGAGGCCGACACTACAATAATAATTTAAAAAATTAAGAAAAGAAATACACAAAAATTACAATAAAAGTATTTACTCGCCACCAATGGTATAGGTGGCGCGCAATTTTTCCTTTTCAGTCGACACTGGGCATGTCACATATGCGTACCTTTCAATTCAGCCATCCCTTCTACCTTCAGTAATTAAATGTAAAGCAGACCTGCTGCTTGTGGGTCCAACCAATGACCCGGACAACAAAATGTCGGTCAACTTTTGTTGATCAATCACAAAAAATAACATGTGTTGTATTTATAAATTATACTAGATAAATGGGGAAATTTGATAAGTTATATAAGATTGCTTCACAATTAACTCACTTTGCACGTAAGTTATAAAAGTTTTTTTAAAAATTTTTAAAGTTTTTGGAATTTTTTTTCATAAAATTTTTTTATATTAGTTTTTGTTAAAATCACTCTGTTTTTGTTGCTTGTAAAAGAAAAGATTTTTTGTATCTTAACAAACTGTCTCTGTATTGTAGCCTTGAAAAAGGAATAAAGTTTTCCGAAAGCTCGGCGTAGTAGAAAAGAGTTTTTCTTAAGCCCACCTGATCGATACCCCAATATTGGATTTTGCTGTTTAACTTGTCGATCGAGACTTCCTCTCCACTTTTTTCAGGAATGGGGTTTTTCCAAACAATCAGTACACAATACGGAGCAAACACAGTGAGGCTTCTAAAACAATGGGCGAATACAAATAGAAAACTAGCATCTTATAGGAACCGAAGAATATTCCTCTTGACATGCAGGAAACAAGGGATAACACCAAACCACATAAAAAACAACACTAATAACTTGTACAACCTTTTTGAATACCAGGAAGGAAAAATGGGCCAGAAAATCAAAAATTTCAATACCAGGTTAGACAGTAAAATTCTAAATATGGAAATATCGATAACACTTTCCAATTTAAAAAACTTTGAGACTACACTCACACAACTTTCAGAAAAATTAAAAAACATATTACCTAATCATATTTTCCTTGAGTATCAAAGAAAACAGAACATTCACTATGAAAGAATATTTAATAAAATCAAAAACACTAACATAAATAAAATTGATCGTCTTAAACAAAATGAAAGACAATTAATAAAAACTAAAGAAAGTTGGGTGAAAAACCTATCTCAAATTGAAATTCCGCAAGATATACTGTATTTTTTAGCACTAGGTTTTAAGTTTAGTCTGCCCCCACAGACTGTTGACGTCTCCATTAAGAGACTCTTGGCAGATACAGAAAATATGTTATATTGTGTTAACGATCATAAGAAAGACATTTTTAGAGCCAAAATAACTAATATTTTAACTAACTTTCTCAACAAACCTATTTCCACTAATTATCTTACTTACCTGTTCAAAAAAACTAAACAGTTTCTAAAAGACAATGAAAACTTAATAGTAACCAAATCAGATAAAGGTAATGTCACAGTGATTCTGCCAAGGGACCTTTATATGGAGAAGTCAAATGATATCCTTTCTAATCAGTTGTATTACAAAGTATTGAACCATGACCCTACCTCAACATTTCAACAAAATGCCAATAGGCTTGTATCACAACTTAAAACTAAGGGGGAGTTGAGTGAAGAGTTAGCAAAGCAACTTACAATATATAACCAAACTGCTCCTAAATATTATGGCTTACCAAAAATTCACAAACCAGTGTTATCATTAAGGCCAATTATTTCATCTATTGATTCACCTAACAGTAAACTAAGCCAATTCATTACAAATATTTTAACTGAATCTTATAACAGGGGCAATGAGTACTATACATACGACTCTTTTGAGTTTGCAGAATTTATTATGGGAAAACAATTACCAGAAAATTATGTTGTTGTAAGTCTTGATGTTGTGTCACTTTTCTCAAATATACCGTATTCTCTTGTTGAAAAAAGTATTAAAAAACGATGGAATAATATTTCTGAACATACTTCTATCAGTCAAATAAATTTTTTAAAAATAACAAAATTTATTTTTGACACAACATATTGTGTTTTTAATAACGTATACTATAAACAAATTCTAGGCACACCTATGGGCGCTACTATTTCACCTATTGCCGCCCAGTACATCATGGATGATCTTCTGGATGAGTGTATACCTAAACTTCCTTTCCAACTTCCCTTCATTAAAAAATATGTGGATGACCTTATTTGTTCCATCCCTGCAGGACAACAAGATACTATCCTTAATACGTTTAATGCCTTTAATGAACACATACAGTTCACTATAGAGGAGGAACTTCATGGAGGAGTACCTTTTCTTGACACGAAAGTGATAAGAGACCATAGTAACAAAATTAAGCTAGATTGGTATGTTAAACCTACCAACTCTGGCAGATATCTTAATTATAACTCTTATCACACTGAGAAAATTAAAATTAACTTAGTTATAGCATTAAAAACACGTATAGAAAGGATATCACACCGTCCTTTAAAGAAAAAACCAAAAAAAATATTATACAATACTCTCCTTGACAACTCCTATCCAGAACCTTTATTAAAAAAACTCATTTACAACACAACCTTACGTCATGATGTGCATGGTGGTAGTGGGGGTTTAGTGTCCCCGGAAATTAGTGCATTTCTAACACAAAATCAACAGTTTCAATCACAAGATATCAGTGCATTCCTAACACAAAACCAACCCTTTTATTACTTCTCAATACCATATATTAAAGATGTCACCACTAAAATTATTGCAGTTTTTAAAGAGGAACGCAGCATCAGGATTGTTCCTAAGTATACAAAAACAGTAGGCCTCACCTACAGCAAGCTTAAAGATAAGCAACCAACATTACTGAAGTCTGGAGTCGTGTATAGCATTCCTTGTTCGGGTTGTGACAAAAAATATATTGGCCAAACGTCACGAGTCCTTAAAGATAGGATAACGTCACACAGAAGTGACTGCAGAAAAAACAAACAAACTTGCGCTCTTGCTCAACACACCTCAGAAACAGGTCATATTTTTAATTATAAAGAATCCAAAGTCTTAATATCTGAAAATAATTTACATAAACGAACGTTTCTAGAAATGGTTGAAATACATTTAGATAATTTAGCGATTAACAAAAAAAAGGATGTAAGCGACCTCAGTGCTATATATTCACATATTTTACATATGGACAATATTAAAAAAAGGCAACCTATAGAATTGAATTTAGATAATGACTCTTTTTAATTCAAGATTACGCCTATTGATTGATTATTTAGTGTTTGTTTGAATTAACATATTAAATCATGTTTTTTGTTAAAAAAATGTAAAAAGATGAGATGGTTGAATACGGTCTGTATTTGCACTGTCGAGCAGCCTTCATGTGACAAGGGGGCTGCTGGGCAGTCGAATGCCTCCTAAGGGGAGTGTGCCTCCGGTTGTCTACCTCAATGGGGAGTTTTGCCTTTTTTTTTAATATAGAATGTTGACGTGGTTAACAGCCAACATCGGCGCTTGTGTGACAGACGAGTGACGGGTTGGTTTCTTTTCTTTTTGTTAAATAAACAAGATATGATAATGGATAGAAAAAAGCTGCACTTGGGTGACAGACAAGTGTATGTAATATATTAATTTTAAAGGGGAGTTTTAATTAAAGGTCAACAAGAAAGTGGAAATTTCATTTTTTCTTTCTAAAATTTTTTTTTGAATATATGTTGCGTCAGCTGCACTTGGGTGACAGACAAGTGAGAGCGACACATAATCTTTTGAAAGCACAAGGGGGAAGTAAGAGGGAGAGAGAGGTATTGGCACCCTATTGAGGCCGACACTACAATAATAATTTTAAAAAATTAAGAAAAGAAATACACAAAAATTACAATAAAAGTATTTACTCGCCACCAATGGTATAGGTGCGCGCGCAATTTTTCCTTTTCAGTCGACACTGGGCATGTCACATATGCGTACCTTTCAGTTCAGCCATCCCTTCTACCTTCAGTAATTAAATGTAAAGCAGACCTGCTGCTTGTGGGTCCAACCAATGAACCGGACAACAAAATGTCGGTCAACTTTTGTTGATCAATCATAAAAAATAACATGTGTTGTATTTATAAATTATACTCGATAAATGGGGAATTTTGATAAGTTATATAAGATTGCTTCACAATTAACTCACTTTGCACGTAAGTTATAAAAATTTTTTTTAAAATTTTTAAAGTTTTTGGAATTTTTTTTTATAAAATTTTTTTATATTAGTTTTTGTTAAAATCACTCTGTTTTTGTTGCTTGTAAAAGAAAAGATTTTTTGTATCTTAACAAACTGTCTCTGTATTGTAGCCTTGAAAAAGGAATAAAGTTTTCAAAGCTCGGCGTAAGAAAAAGAGTTTTCTTAAGCCCATGATCGATACTCTAATATTGGATTTTTATATATATATATATATATATATATATATATATATATATATATATATATATATATATATATATATATATATATATATATATATATATATATATATATATATATATATATATATATATATATATATATATATATATATATATATATATATATATATATATATATATATATTTTTAAAAATTATCAGTATAGCAGGACTACAATTGTAAAAACACCATTTCACCCCACTCAATCACACAAATATCAGGTAATTTTTTAACCAAAGAAACAGAGCAGAGTCAAATTGCAATAAAACTGGATTAAAATAAGTAAACATTTTTGTATACTAAAACATAGCTAATCCTACACAAGCTAATACAATAAGCTAATCTTATACAATAATATTTTCTCACTGTAATTCTAGACTACGTAAATAAAAACATTTAACCAAATTACGTTTTTTTAATAAATCTAACGCAACCAAGCAAAGATTAACGTATTTGCGCTAAAAATAAGCATTAAATAAACCTCACGTGAGATTAGAGGGGGAAGGACGTCGAGCCAAATCCCTTAACATCTCACCAAGGGGAAGGGGAGAGGTCGAAAAATCGCTACTACTACATTATTTTAAATGTTGTAATTAAAACAAAACATATATTACCATACTTACTTGTTACGTTCCTGGCAGTAATTTGATAGTATAAACAACATACTACAAGGCTGAAGACAGCATTCGTCAGCAATCGACCGTTTGCTCCGATTCGCTAAAATATATTACTAATTATTTTACATTTTACCTGGTCATGTATGATCTTTACTTGGAGGAAAATAGGTGACCCTTTAATAAAAAAACAACACTTAAATGTAAATTGTCTACATTATTTTGAAAAAATAGACATTCCCTTTTTACACTGTGAAAGTCTTAAGTGATAAGGAGGCAGTTTATTGACACAAAACTCAAATATTTAAAGATCTGGAGGTTGATATGGAATCGTATAAATACAGGTCAAATTCGCAAAGCAAGTCAGCCGATGTTAGTCAGTTGATGTCACTCGGTGTTAAAGTAAACATCTCTGGTCGTGGGACCAATCGTTAGTAAAAGTTCGCTAACTATGGTTGGTAGGATAAGTTTAACAAATTTTATTTTTAGTTTTAGAAAAAAAAATGTATGTATGTTTTAATTAAAGCTCTGCAATTGCGGCTTTTATACAGTCCCGTTTTGGAGTTATCGAGTACCCTTAAAGGAGAAAAGTGTCACCTGGGATTTATTATACACTTTTATTTACTACGACAACAAGGCAGAGGCTAATCCTAAAAAGTCTGGCGCTCCAGGTGTTAGAAACTCGTACATCTGGTTAATAGTGGGAAGCCGTAGCTACAACGCATAGCACCAAGGTTTTATTTCAGTTTTTTCGGGATAGGAAGCTGCCACGCATTTCACCTTATTGGTGGGCATCAGCGTGGTCGAGACGCGCTGAAGAAGTTAGACAAAGACGATGTTCAAGAGAAGATAGTACCCGCGTTTTTAGAGCCGGGAGAATTTTTGAAGAATAAAAACGAAACAAACAACAATTTGGGCAATTAAACTAATAGTAATTCTCATTAGGTATCAGCAGAAGCGTGCAGAGAAGATAGCCGTTTACGTCGCGTGCACTAGGGTTCGTTAGACGTTCTAACCGCGTATCCAGCGCCACGAAATTTGGCAGAAGCACGGATAAGGATCCCTAAAAGGATTTAGAATCAAAAAAACATTTCTGGTCAAAATCTGACAACGGAAATAGCGCCCAAAGAGTGACTGGCATACCGAAAAAGTGCACTAGATACTAGAACGCCTTGCAACCGATGTGCCAGTGGGTTGGAATTTGGCAGAATCGACCAAGAGGTAGAAGAGAGTCTCTTTCCAGACAATTGAGCTAGTCCGAGAGAGTAATCGGATGCGACGACTCAGTGAGACTGATAAACCGCACGGGTTCACCCGAGAAGATCCATTGATAACCCCAAATGATAGTAAAAGAGAAGTAGAGTAAACGCGACTTTATACAGACGAAGACACGAAGACAAAGGGGAGGCAATATCTTTACAGACCAAAGGTTCCACAGCCTAGATACTCTAGAAATAAAGAATTAAATATAGTGGGGAGTTCAAGGCCTATCCAGTTGACTGTAAAGGTACGGCGTTTTCCGTACCTTTAGAGTGTGATTACTAATACGGCGAATACATGTAATCAATAATGAATAAAGTTGTGAAAGACACCATTGCCCAAACATGGAAACAATACTCCAAGCAGGGTCTGATTTATGATACATACTGAGGAGACAAATTAGAAACCAGCTTTTAAGCCTAATCATATTCTCATGTACATAAAGAAGAAAGCAACTTAACAAAATGTTTAATCAAAAAAATAATTAACCTTTAGTTTCTCCATAGTCATCACCAGTTTGGGTTGTAACGAAGAAATTAGACGCTTCTCGTGATCAAAAATGTAGAATTGTAATTGAATATAGGTTTTTAAATAGTATCAGCTAAGATGACAGGTATCCTTTGGCAAATATTTCTGTTCTCTTAGACGTACACAAAAAATACCAATATTTAACAACTAATTAAGCATCAGGATTTCATTAAATCAAGATAAAATCAAAAGGTATTCCTAAGACATTCGTCTTAGTCAAAAACGCATTTTAGCAATATTTAGAAAAACATTTTGGACTCAAAAATGCACCATTTTCATTTTAAAAGGTAATGCATAACCTCCTTACGGGGATTGAACTGTCACAAGTTAAAAAAATACTCACTTTTATATAACTTATATAACATATACTACTTACTTTCTTGCGGTCCTATAAATATGGTACAATAATCATTGAGATATTTCTCAAGATTTTCCCCACAATATTTTTCTTTGTCTTTCAAACTTTTGCCTTTTTTTGGTTTACTGGTTGCATCGCATAGCACCAGTTGGATTTGGGAAACGTTTTCTAGAAAGGTTATGATTACCAAATATAATATTATTTCCATTATAGGGAATACGATCTAGAAATAATTAAAAATATATCAGTAAATATTGTGTTTTTAGTTTTTTAGATTTTTGTCTGTCTATAAAAAACACAAAGTGGCCCAGTTTGTAATTGACATTTTTTTGCTTCTTTCGTTTATAACCGTTTCTTTATTTTATTCATCCATAGTATATCACGTATTCCATTAGCAGATCATCTGCAGCATGACCACGTTAATAAAAATCTGCTTGCTCCGTTCTCATCCGAAATGTTGGCCAAAGCTAAAACGCGTGGTTTCCTAAGACTACTAATATGAACTTGGCTCACTCGGATACTAGAGAACACTGGTGCTAGTGTCTCCGACACCTCAAACGTTTGCCTATCGGTTCCTCCCACCTCTCAAAGCCTTCAGCAGCAACCCGCAACTCCCTGTCACCCACCCAGGGGTTATTTTATTTTATTTTTTATTAAATGCAGTAAATGCCCTAATAAAGATAATAATATGCGACAGTCCAACAAAAAATCACAAAAACCTTATCGTTCTGCAGACAATAGAATTATTTTTATCATGATAAAAGTTTGAAAACACCAATCCACAAAAAAATCATGAACATGACTGTGTTTTAGAGGCATTAAACTGGATAAGATTTTTAGTGGCCCAATCCAAGATAAGTTTGAGGTCTTGTGAAAGTGATATCTGCATTGACTTGCGCTTGTTTTCCAAATCAGAATTACAGGGTGGCTTAAGAAATTGAATATTAGAGTGGAAGGTACTATCGTTAGCAAAACTATGGATAGGATTGGTTGTAAAAGGAAGAAGATTATTGTAAAGAGGAAACAGAGTTGGTGCCAGTACGGAGCCCTGGGACACCCCAGCGTTAATTGGATAGAAGCTGGAAGAACGACCATCTACAATAACTGATAATCGTCGATTAGAAAGAAAACTGGAGATCCAAGAACAAAGCTTAGGTGGAATACCGTAGGAAGGAAGTTTGCTTAGAAGCCCATCATGCCATATCTGATAAAAAGCTTTAGATATGTCAAGAGCAACAATCTGGGATGGTATGTAGTATTATTGAAACTTTAAAATATTCACATATGTAATCTCTTATGACTTCCAAACAAATGAGCTACGGGTGTCGTGTTAAAATGAAAATATTTGAAAACCTTGGTCAAATTCTAATGCAAGTAAAAAAGTCTATAACGAAATCTTTAAATATTTACAACAGAACTATTACCACCTATTAAAAAAAAACAGTTTTTTCCTAAACCTAAATATTTCGAAATAAAAAGTTATTAAAAAAAATGACTTAAAAGAAATAAAAATAACTTAAAATAATAAATTATTATTTTTCATTTCTATATACACTAACAAAGCGAACTCAAAACTAGGTACGAAACAAATTAAAAGACTATAATTTTTTTGAGGTTGGTGTTAGCAAATCTGACTTCATAATTTTCTGTTTGTATTTTTTTTTGAAGACGATGTAAATTTTTAAATTATCTTTTTATAATAGACCATTTAAGTACCCTATTTATTGAAGAGATTAAGAAGTTTTCATAATTTAATTTGATACGTATTTGGTGTTTTGTATTATTTTTCCATTTTCCACTTCCCTATCACATTTCATTGTGTAAAAAGCAGCGTATTTCCTGAAGTTCCTGTGTGCCCCAACTCTTTTGTAAAAAGTAGATTTGTGAAACTAAATCCCCTTTCTTTCATTGACGTAAATTTTATTACTGGTAAGGACTTTCGGTCACGACCTAACTCTTCTGATTTTGTACAAAATACAGCAAATTCAAAATTGTGTATATTTAATAAAAATATTAAATTTCTAAAATCATAAATTATATAATTATTTCAAAATAATATGTAGGATAGATATTTTTTAAAATAAAATATCATCTATTTTATGTATGTTCAATATAAAAGGCATTAACATAAATATTATGCAAATGTGGAAAGTAAGCTTACTGCTGTAAACATAATGGAAATTAAAAATCTTGTTTAGGATTTGGATACCCATGTTTCCAAAACTATTAAAGGTAAACATATCAAATGTGGTTTTTAAGGCCGTCCTAAAAATCTTTTTATTCGTTATACAATATACGGGATGTTCTATTAAAAAAAATGTTCTTTTTCTATCCTTCGCAATCAGGGTCAACACGGACAAAAAATACATGTTTACGTTTTTAGAAGGTGGTATACATCATTTTAAAAAACATTTTTTTAAAATGTTCTAAAATACAAAATGGTCCCTATAAAACAAACTTGATTATATCTTAAAACCGAAACGTCGGCATTAAAATCTAAATACAGAGATGCGTTGCTCTTAAAAAGCTGTCCCCATATTATTTTTACAGATTTAAAAAATATTTTAAAATAAAACAGCAATTTTTGATTTTCCCAAATTATCTCGAAAACAAAAAAAGATAGGGCCGCCATTTAAACAGCATAGTATACAACAAAATGGTCTACATTTTTCCCCATTTAACCACCTTTCTATTTCTTATTGTTTCCTAGTTTCAAAAATGCTAATACATTCCCACTAATTTCGGACAGCCTATATATAGTCCAAGCGGGATCTGCAAAAATACTAAAGGATTTGGACATTTTAAAAGGGCAGATAGATTTTTGCAGAAATGCGTTCGGTATGATTCGAGGAACAATAATGTTGATTTCCTTTTGGCGGAAAAGCGTAACTTAACACGTAAAAAAATCTAAAAAACAGCATTTTTTATACTTTTTCCGCTTATAACTTGACAAATTTTGATTGTGGAAAAATAACTACATGAAACAAAAAGTTGCGCGATTAAATAATTGTTGTTGCTGTTATTTAGCAATGTATAACAAAAAACGGAGAAAACATGCACCTTTTTTTAAAGATTGTTGGCTTTTTTTACACTTGTTCCTTATATTTAGAAAACAAATCTTTTTAATGTGTTGAAACGCCACTAATGCATACTAGACCACTCAAGTGTTTACTGAGAAATAACCGGTGAAAGTTGACTATTGTCCATGACAGTTTTACAATAAATAGAGCGCCGATTTTTGCACCAATGACTTTGTTTTACCAAATAATTTTTAGGCTTTTTTAAGTTACTTCGTTAATAAAATCATGATAAAACAACAAAAGAAAACTATTTAAAAGCCATAAAATTTAGGAAATGCGGTGGTGTATTGTATTTAATAAATATAAAATGTATATTCTCAACTTTTAATATATAGTATACCTTAACTTTTTTAAATAATAGTTTGGTTATACTACTTCATTAAATTTTTAGATTTTTTTTTATTGATTTAAAAAATTATTGTTTAAACAATTTTGGCATTATAACAGATTCATATATGGCTAGTTAAAATACACAAACATATGTAATTTTGAATTAAAATTTTTAATTATTTAGGGTAAATTATAAATGTTTATAACGACGTGTTCGCTTATTTGGAGTTATCGATATTTTGTAATCACGCCGCTAATTTGAGCACTTGAAATCAGTTTTCTTCAGCGAGCGCGCGGGCCTAGCTCTACCATCGTTTTCGTACATTTTATGGTTTTTAAACGTTTTTCTTTTGTAGTTTTATCTATATATAATATATAATTTTATTTACGGAGTGAAAAAGATAGCCTGGAAAGTACTCGGTAAAACGAAGCCATATGTGTAATAATGGGCACTCTATTTGTTGTTAAACCGTCATGAAAAGCGGTTAATTTTGACCGGTTATATCTCAGAAGCGTCAATTCAAGTACTTTTATCCTACAAATTTAAATATGTATTTTTTTTTAATTTGGACTTACTTAATTTGTGTAAAAGCAAAATAAATTTTCAATTTTTGAAAGCTTGAGTACTTTAATATGCTTAAAAAATTAGCGCTTTATTTGGACGACTGTTCCGGAAGGTGGCAAATTAAAAAAAAAGCGACAAGGAAAGAAGACTTGTATTGATCTTTTATGACGGAATCCATAATGTATGTCATGTAATCTTTTGTGTTTTTCCAAATACTTTAAGATTTAAAACTTAATGAATTTTGTAATTTCCTTACAAACAATTAAAAGAAGCGATATATAGGTTTATATTGGAAGGCAGAGTTTTTGATCCTCCTGAATGCTTTGCGGAAAAATGCCTGTGTCGTAAATAGGCGAGAAAAGATGGTGCAAGCTGGTGAGCATTTTGTTTTAAAGCGATTGCTGGTATTTCATCCGGACCAGACGATTCTTTTGGTATTAAGAGAAGAAAGAATGCGCGTAATCTGTTTGATATTAAAAATAATATCGGAAATTTTATGAGAAACAGGGGCAACTGTTGGAAGAGGGAGAAAAATTTAACTTTCAAAGGCAAATGCTCTATTTGTATTTTTTTTGTTGTAAATTTGATTATATTTTATCGTCAAATCCGAAGTTTCGAAAAAATATTTGAATTTTTCTTAAAATTAGATGTACCTGAAATATTTGCATAAGAACATAGTTAAGTAAAAAAATAAAATTTAATTAAATTTATGAAAAAAGTACAAATAGAAGTGAAATTTTTACTCGGAGGGGATATAAAAGAAATCACCTTTTCTCGAAAATTCCAAAATAAAAATTTTCTTTACCAAAGTGTTTTCTTTAAGGCCAATAGCATTTGGTATATATTTGGTGTGGGTTCCATGTCTAACTTTTTAGATAAAAACCTTTGAAAATCCTAGATTTGCCTAGATTGGGACATACTGTTTATGCTATAATAAAGAAGAAGCACAAATTAATAGCCTTTTCTATAGTCCTGTTTCTTTTTTGATACTTTCTTTAAACAACTTAACAAAATATATATTACCAATATAAATTTTCGGCAACCAAGGAAAAGTATGTGCGTCATAGGTCAATAACAAATAGCATATAACTTTGTTTTAATAATTAATAAAGTAAAGAAATAAAAATAATATAAAATAAACCTATAATATACTGTACAATTATTTTAAAAATATGTTCTCTTTGTCTTAGTTTTTTTGGTTTAATAAACTCTTTTGGGATTTACGAAATCTTGGGCTTAATAATTAAAAACCAATCACTTACCTAATAAAGATATTTCGTTTTTAAAATAAAAATAAAAACCAAATATTGTGCACATTTTATCTGACAGGTAATTAAAATTTACAAGTAGTATTTTTCCGAGTTAAAATATTTCTGGTGTTCTGGTACCGACATTTGGTTCACCCTCCATTTATTTAGTTTTTTAGGTTTTAAACTAATATAAAAGTAAAAAATAGTAAATAGGTTTTTTTTTAAGATTAACGAAAAGCATAAAAACATTTACTTTGATTTTTATTACAGCTTTTTTTAATATAATAATAACATAACATAATAAAATATAGTGACACTTTTTCCTCCCCGGTTGCAATTAAATTATTTTGGGAACATGAATATCAACACAAAAATGGTACGATTAAAAGTCATAAACAATTATGTTAGTGAGGCAAAACGTTTCATTCTTATATTGATATATAGGCTAATGCACTAATAAAATATATATTTAAATAATAAAGAGACAACCAAAAAATTTTAATTAAATTTTTTAATTTAAAAATGAAAACGTTTTAGCGACTTTATGAATTAAAAGAGATCAAAAATTAGTGAAACATTTCTCAATTAACGGAAACATATAAATGATAATGTAGAATATTAAAATAAATATTTAAATTTTACAGAGTATGTCCAAAAATTTTATTATTTATTTATTTTTTATTACCATATTAATAGTTAGCTGATATAATTTAATTTTTAAATAATGTATTAGAAAAGCATGTAAATAGATTTTTATTTCGGTAAAGCAATGACATTTTTGATTGGACGGAAACAATGCGGTACATTTATTTTAAAGTACCTTTAAATTTAAGCTAATTGGTCCAATAAAAACACAATTGTATGTTTATTTTTTTGAACAATCCAAATGAGTTTAAATTCTTTAAACATAACAAAATTTTAGTATTTTAAAAATTAAAGTCAATAATGCCGGGTCAGCTGAAAAAGTAGTTTTATTTCTGATTCAAGAGTTAAGGTTACTTCCTTGCTATAATTGATTGGCTCAAGTTTCCTTTTTATTGATATTTTTTATAGACTGTCTCTAAGCCATAGCAAATTACCTTTAACAAAAATATAACACACACATCTAAGCACTCGGAGGAAAAAAAACGACGAAGCAAGTATAACCGGTTTCTGTCAGAGCCCTTTTTTTGTCGTTACTAAGTATGTACTTTGACCTTTGCAAGCTGCGCTTCACCCGTGATTAAAAAAATGTTTTTGAAATAAACCCGCCAAAGTCAAAAACGCGTCACTCTTAGATGGCAGATAAATTTCCCTTTGGTCTTTGAAAGTAAATATCCGGGTTTCCGCGCCGCCAGCGGTTGTTTTTCGAGAAAGCTCTTAAAACACGAGATTAAATGAACAAAGGCCAAAACAAAAGTCCAAGGCAAAAAATAGATAAGAACAAAAAATTCTGCCTTTAAATATTTGTGTGTTTTGTAAGCTTAAAGACATGTTGAGATTTTTAACAAATATACTGTTTAAAAAAAGCATCTCGATTCCTGCATATTATAATAAATTTAAAAGCAAAATAGTTGAATAAAATATAAAAAACATCAAAATATATTAAAAACAATAGCATATTTTGATAATGCACCTCATGGCTTTTGTAGTGTACGTACTAGCTACTAATAGTCCGGAAGGCCATCGCAAAAAAGCTGGCCAATAAGAAATACGCATAAAACCTTTTTTATATTACTATAAACTACATATAGTCAATTCAAAGCCGCACTGCTGCCTCAGCTCAGCGGATTTGAATTGCATTTTTGTACCTAAAAAAAAATCGTAAAAAATCGGTTTACTTTATATAACTCGAAAATTATTCAGTTTGAAAGAAAAGTCTAAAAATAAAATCAATTGTCTAATAAAAATACGTAACTTTTGTTATATAACATGTTTTGTAGCTCTTTTAGTTCTTGAGATATTAACGATTTAAACTTTAAATAAAAACGCAAATATATTAAAAACTAAAAGAGCTACAAAAAAAAACATAAAACAAAAAAAAGGCTTTTTAATAGGCTTTATAAAAAAGGTTATATACATATTTTTAATAAAATAAGTAATAAAGAAGATATAGGCAAGAAAGTGAACTTGGCCAAAAATTTAGCTAATAAAAATATTTTTTGTACAAGTAAGTATACCAACTTTGATCCATCTAAAAATTAATTCAAAATATTCTATTTCATTGAAAAAAAAAACTAATATACATGTGCCTCTAGGCAGTGGAGGATAACATGGTGGCATGGATATTTTTTTTTTTTGGTACAATAAGGGAACCCATTTCAATCCCCTTTAACTTGGAAAAAATTTAAACTCGAATTTATTGAAAAAAAAATAAGAGCCTTCTCTATCCGGGTGTTATATACCTGGCAGGCCGCTTAACATTTCTCGATCTCCTATGCTACTATTTGGATAGCTTATCGTTTAAATATTTTTATTATCGATTTAAATATTATTACTATTAATTTATAAACACAGTTGGACGTTTAGAATGATTTTAAGAAAATTTTAATCATGTTTTGTACATTTAAAAAAAAATATTATATAGTTTATTTAGCGTAAAAGTTTTAAAACTTTTCTCTTATTAAGCTATCCACTTCTTTAAGACTTACAATCTTTTCAATAAAAATTATTGCACTTACTAATTTATTTACTACTTTAAAATACAATTTGTCTAATGTAAAAATACAGTTTTTTATTTTTCATTAATTAAATTTATTTAAAAAGTGTGTAGATATTTATACAAATTAAATGCAAAAAACCGCATTTAAATTCACTTTAATTCACAAAATCTCTGGTGCATTGTTTTTTTTCCTAGACTATTAAACGTGTCAGTAGTGCTCCACTACACTCGTGTTCCAAAGCCTGTTATAATTTTCAAATGTTTTAGCAGTTTTTTTTTTATTAAAAAGTGCTATTAAACTTTTCGTAATTTTTCTATCACAAGCGCTTTAATTAATCCTGTAAATAATAAAAAAAAAAACAATAACATACCAAAAACTATAAAGGATATTAAAAATTTTATGACGCACAAAAGACACCTTTGCAAATTGTCTATATAAAAATTTATATAAACATTTTCGATAGAACGAATAATAAAGGAAAAATAAACGAAAATGTGATTTTGATCAAAAATTTCAGTTTAAAATAAGAAAAGAAATCTTTACGTGATTTATGTTTTTTTTTTCCTTATAAATCATTAATGTTAATAATTTTAAAAATTTTTTGCATCTCTTTTAGTTTTTAAGAGTTTTGCGTTTTTATTTTAAACTTATAATAAATTATATTAATATCATAAAAACTAAAAGAGCAACAAAAAATTTTATGAAACAAAAATTACGTAGTGTGATTAGATTATTAATTTTAATTATGTACCTTTTTTTCCTAAAATTTATAATTTTTGAGTCATGATAAAAAAACGATTTTTAACGATTTTTTTAGGTAAAAAAATGCAATTTGATCCCGCAAAGCTAAGGCAGCAGTACAGCTTTGAACTAACTATAGATTATAGTAATATGAAAAATGCGTATCTCTTATTAAAAAGCTTGTTTACGGTGGCCTCCCGGACTATAAGCACAAATATTTAATTTTAACTACTTTTCATAATTAGTTTACTTTTAATACAATAATAGTTATAAAAAAAATATATATAAAATGTATTTTATAAATTAAAAAAAAACTTATTAACTTTAATATATAATAATGTTTTAGCAAAGCTTACCTTTACAAATATGTGAGAATAAAACAAAATAATTGACTCTAGGAAAAACAACTCCTTTCACTTTATTACACAGTTCGAAATGTATTAATAAACTCTTTAAGTTTAAATAGATACATTTTATTTATTGGGATAAGTGTAGACTATCGTTATAAAGAAACTTTTAAAAACTTTGTATCGTAGGAAAATACCCAAATTGACTCCAGACTATGCTTGAGACAAATACGCCCAAAAAGTTAATAATAGCCTTAAATATTCTAAAATAATTGATAAATTTAAAAATAATATATGGACCAAATACTGATAAAAGCAAGAAAACAAGAGTTTGTAAACAAATTTGTACTTAATCAAAAGCATATCTTGTGCTTCCTAAATTTTAATAAATAACTTTAACAACTTAAATAATAATAAGTGGCAATGAACCTGCAACTGCTTTTTTGGATACAAATTTGAGACTTGTTATGTAATGTTTAAGAAGTGGCAAAATATTGATTTTTATCTTTTAGTACGTTGTGCCAACTATGGTAATTTTTGCTATTAGGAAATTTTTCTTACTAGTTTCCTGTAGTTATACAGTAAATACATTGGGAAAAGTACTATTTTCTTAACCTTTTGAGGTACATATGTACCTAGATCACGATCCAATGGTAAATTTAGCTTATCGTTTGGACAGTAGTATTTCCACTTGTCAAACGTGTTTAGTACAAAATATTGTAATGCACTGCAACCGTTGCACAGTGTTTCAGAATCCTAATCTATTCTAACTAACCAAAAGTGAAAAAATGGCAGTTTGAATATTGGAATTAAAATACGCATAAACAACAGATATAGCGCTACCCAGAACAGAGGGAGTAGGAAGGAAACTTGTATACGGAGAGTGGGGTTTATCAAAACATGAGTTATGACTTCCAACCTCCAAGATATTGCAATTTCACATTATTTTAAAAAATGTGTGCAAATTTTCTTTTTTAATCCATGAGTCATGGCTTCTTCTAGTAGTGGTAAGGGAATGTTTTATTACCTTGGAAACCATAATTTAAAAATATCCGTGGACAACTATTATTTAAATCAATATTTATCAAAATTTACGTAAACTTTCATATTTAGAAATATATATTTCTTAGGGAACGTGCTAGAGCGCCATAACTCTTTTAAAAACATTTTCTAGAAATGTCCGCGAATAAGTTACAATTAATTTTAGATCCATATTGTGGCCATACCTTAAAGTAATCGGGTCTTTTCTTTTCAGAAACTTTGTATACCGTTCCATGCATGGAATTGCCCAAAACCAACCAAAACTAACTAAAACTAACCAGACTTGACCATAATAACTAAAACTGACCTTGTAACGAAACTTGTAAATTTTGTTAAATAAAATTTATTAACATATATACTAATGATTCCCAAGCCTGGGAAAGACCCCACGTTTCCTCAAAACCAACGTAACATTAGCCTAACAAGCTCTGTTGCGAAGGTGGTGGAAAGGATAATTCTTAAACGATTTATTCAACACACTGAGGAACTCCAAGTCATCCCCAACACTCAGTTCGGTTTCCGTTCCAAACACAGTGCTGAACAACAAGTTCTTCGACTTGTTGAGCTCACTACCGAGGGCCTGAACAGAAGAGAAGCGACGGGCGTTGTGCTATTCGATGTTGAAAAGGCTTTCGACAAGGTTTGGCATAATGGACTGTTATTCAAGCTGTACACCCTTGGCTATCCGACCTATATGATTAAAATTATTCAATCATATCTTAGAAACAGACAAATTCAAGTCAGAGTTAACTCAGCCCTCTCCACACCCAGAACATTAGAAGCCGGCGTACCGCAGGGCGCCGTGCTTGCCCCGCACTTGTTTAGTGTTTATACACATGACATTCCTGCCTCGAATCTGACACACACGGCATTATATGCCGACGACACTGCCATCATTGCACGCTCCCAAAACCCTACTTTAGTCACTCGCCGACTTCAAGAGGCGACAAATAATCTCCATGAATTCTGCAATTCTTGGAAGATTAAAATCAACCCTAACAAAACCCAAGCGATTCTTATTCATCGCAGACGCATACGCCCGGAAGACAACGTCATCCTAAACAACCACGCCATTCCCTGGACCGACACTGTCAAGTACCTCGGAGTCATTCTTGATTCTCGTCTCACGTTCAAGCCGCACATCGAAAAATGCTTACAGATGGGTCGCATGGCCCATTCCAAGCTACTACCACTCCTACACAGGAACAGCCCGCTAACTATCAGAAATAAACTTCTTCTGGTAAACTCAACCATTCGTCCAAGTATGTTTTATGCCTCCGTAGCCTGGGGCTACGCGGCAAAGTCATACATCTCAAGACTCACCTCTTTTCTAAACCGCATGTACAGAAATGCGGCCAACGTCCCCTGGTTTGTACGCAACATGCAAATTCAAAGAGAATTCGAACTCACACCCTTCGATTCTTTTATCAAAGAAAGAGCCAAAAAACTCTACCTCATAGCTGAAAACCATCCAAACCCTCTGATCCGAGGACCATCTGGGTATGATCCAGCTCTCCAAAGGCCCCACAAAAGACCAAAAATTCAAATTTTGGACTAAGTACTTTAGGATGGTACCCGGTACCTACAGGAAGGACCCGGGTACCACCCACCCCTGGCCTCTCGGCCTAGCCACTTAAAAATCCGATTTCTGGATTGTCCCGAGTCACTGGGGCAAGGGCCCCAGCTTCTCAGTCACTTCTTAAACCCCACTCCGCTAAGCCAGATTCCAGGCTAAGCCAAAAACTTCAAAACCCCAAACAACCGTGATAGCCAACATGGCAAACACGTAGTGAGGACTTGCTCAGCCAAAAGGAGAGCGAGGGGTGGTTGGCAAGCCTAGGGGGAGTTCGGAGGGCCTGTAAGCCCTACGGGATCCTTCCAGGTGGGACCCTTACTACTACATATATACTAGAATGTGCGTGGCCGAAGGCAATACTTTTGGTCAGCTAGATTAGGATTCTAAAACACTGTGCGACGATAAGTTCCAATCTATGTTTCTCTTGTGGGCTAACACTTCTAAACCATTGTTTACAAAATATGTTGCGAAAGTTCTTCGAAATGTATGTCTTGTATATAAAGGCTCTGGCAAATCGAGAAAATTTTCGATTGTCTCGGGGTACATACCCCGTAGGAAATCCAAGTACAGGGGATGTTGGGCTGTAGCTCTATAACTAGTTAAGTGGCTACAATTCGACAACACTATCAAAAAATTCCGCAGAGCAATTGACCAAACTATCAGTCAAAATCATCCCTGATGACCTTTTGGAGTGATTTTGGTGGGTTTTCTGACAACGTGAAGATCATCGTGTTGAGAACTATCAGTATGCAAAGTTTGCAAACAATTATTGTCTTAAACCCATTTTCCATAAGAAAATTGCGGGGTCCTTTATGAGAAAAATACATCCTAATCACCTGTACATATTAATAAAGTTTCGTTCTCCTTGTATAAAATATAATAATTTATTATTATTTTTTATTTATTTGTATATCATTTATTTATTATAACTTTTAAAACGATTCATAGATTCCTAGGTTTTTATCTAGTCGTTAAATAGTATTAATGTTTGGTTGCCTTCTTTCTCGATACCTAGCAAAAAATATGTGTAAACCATTTACACTTTTTTTCCCGCTCTCAATATAACATTATGTATATCTTTGTAAGTTTTTAAACTCTCTCTTATTTAGTTCAATTTCTAGCTCTATCAGGTTAGCAGGGGTAAATTAGCAAAACTCGATAAAAAAATCATTAGAATTTGTAGGTAATTTTTTGCTAATTAGTTGCTTAAGCCGATTTTAAAAAATCAAAATTACTGTCATATTAATATAAAGATTACAGCAATTTTTGATAAATCGTTAATTACCTGTCAATTGTATTACACGATGTTAATGCTAATTTGTCGCAATAAATTAGCAATATCAAAATATTAATGTTTTTTTTAACATACCACCTTGAACTTCATTTTTCACCACGTTATCAACGGCTGTGATTTAGTTGTTGTGCAGGCAAGCACTCCATTGCTCTTATAGTATAAGCAACAAAATAGTTTCTAATGATATTTTTTAATTTTTCTGTTATATGGTACTTTGAATTTTATTTTTCACCACATTATCAACGGCAGTGATTTTGTTGCTCAAGCACTCAATGGCTCCTATAGTATCAGTAAATTTAAATGTTTATATGAAAGCGAGCAGTGTTGCCAAATCAGGGTCTTTTCTAATAGGTCCCTGCATTTTCGCGTCTGAAATATAATTGGGAAAAATAAAAAGCCGCCTTAACTAACCAGAACTATGACCGACCTTTTAGACAAATTTAAAAGCCCTTAGTTCTGGTCAGTCATGGTTGGTTCTGGTGAGTTAAAGCGGCTTTGTATTTTCCCCAATTATATTCCAGACGTAAAAACTTGCTGACCCAAATTTGCATGTAACGGAAAAATTGAAAAATATCGGTGAATCATTAGAAACTATTTTGTTGCTTGTACTATAAGAGCAATTGAGTGCTTGCTTGCTTGCTGCTTAGCAACAAAATCGCCGCATTCTTTTTTTACCGCGCCAGCTGTCTCTAAAATCGAATTTAAGAACGTGTTAACAGATTAGCTCTATCTTTTGTAGATTTCCCAATACAATGAAAATCCATCGAAAAGACGCGACCCTGTACAAAAGTACATAGAAAAAAATATTTTTTTAAATTTGTTGAATTAGCATACAAATTTGTTTTTACTAGTGCAGTTTAAATAGTACTCCCATTTTTTAAGTTATTATAGGAAATGCTGTGTTAAACAATCAACCCAGCAACGGTTTCTTGGCCGCGTAAAATTTGGTGTGAGGTCGTGACGCCAGACTTTTAGTGGAAGTCGATTGATTTTTATCCCATTTTTTTAAATCTAGGGACAGTCTATGAAGACTTAAAATCCAAATACTAATAAACCGTGGGTGTCTTGAGTGTGGTAAGAGGAAATTTATTAACACAGAACACGTCAATAAAATTTATTGACTTTTTCTTCCGCAGAACTTGACGACTTATAAGTAAAGAAAAAGTTATAAGAAATTGTTTTTGGGACAATAAATATGATTGTTTTAGAAGCATTAAAATGGACAAGATTACTGGCACCCCAATCCAATACGCCCCCGTAAAAGAGATATCTGCATTACCCTGTGTTGTCTTTCAAAACAGTTTTAGAGACTGGCTTAAAAACTGAATATTAGAGTGGTTAGAAGTGGAAAATAAAGTGTACAAAAGTTTTCACTAATACTTTTGGAAACCGACCAAAGAGATAAACTGCCATCTGAGCAAGAGGGGACTTTAGTTTTTATGCGATTGTTAAGACATTCTTTGGCTTCTCACAGTTTCATTATACTTATGTCTTGCTTCGATGCTAGCCTGTCGTTTTGTAAGCTTAGATTTTTAAAAGTCTAGCTTTGTCACAGAACTTAGAAAACCAAGGTTTGTGTTGAAGGTTTGGAGTTCTTTTTAGTATGGGCAACATAGGTCCCAATGCCCAGTTGAATTGTGTCGGTAAGTTATAAATTTCACAATTTTTAGAAGCATCCTTAGCAGAAAAGCAGGTAGATTCTAAGAGTAGTTGGAAAAGAAATCTTGTGTTTTAGTCCAGAAGGTGCTTGGAGGCCATTGATGCATGCAGTAAACTCAGAATGTGTGGAGTATGATACGGTAACCAAGCCATGATCTGAGTAACCAAAGAAAGCAGTTACTAATGCGTGCCTGGTATAGTTCTGGGTTGGAAAAGATTCAAGTGATTTGAATTATGACTGAAAATTACAAACTGAAAACACTAGGGAATTAGGTGGGTTCCAGAAAAATATTACTGAGCAAGTTACTGATTGCGAGGATAAGGAGGAAAAGGTGAAATACGTTCGTTACCTAGAAAAAGGACGCAGTTGCTTAAAGTTTTAAAGCTAAATTGAGTTTCGATTAGAAAAACTAACATAGGTTTAGATGATTAAAGGTAATGGTGAACGAAGTTTGTTGAAGTTGTTGAAGTTAAGCCCAAATATAATTGTGAAAGATATTAAACTTTTTGTTGGTGGACATCCAGAAGTACTTCTTACCCGAACATTTAACTGGAAGGATACCACCGGAGTACTTTACTCTCGGATGTGTCATTATCATTTTCTTATCATTTAAAAATAACACGATTTAGTTTAAATCACCAACCTACATCTGCAGGGTTGTATTAGTCCTACTTCTGTAGTAATTGGCGCTGCAAGTTTTTAATTAAAATACCCTGTATACTGACTGTAAATGTATGTATTGCGTAGACTTTTTCGGGTTTTCTCCTCCATCCCTGTACATCTTTTTTACCCTATATGCGTGGACAAATTTGATCCATTGTATTGGATTTCTCCCTATGTGAAACTTTTTTGTTTCTTGCTCTTTTGATTCTCCTTTCTACCCAATCATTTTTATTGATTTGTATGTCCTAATATTAGTTCTGCGATTTTTTAATTTTTTATTATCATTTTCCTTAAAAATTATCCCTTCGTTGATATAAATCTTTTGGAACCAGAACTAACCTTTATAATTTACGCATTAGGAGCAATTATATTTGCTATTTTTTTTTAAATTTACTTCCTATTGTAATGTAAGAAACAACGCAGTTACGTCATACAATACCATCAAGAGGACTCATTTATTCACACCCATTAAGATTAGTTATGTTTATGTTTATGTTTTGCTTATGTGACAGATTCTGGGTTGTGAACATGGGAACGATGTAAAAGAGTTAGTTAGTCTTACGTGACAACTCATACGATACGTACTTTTTACGAAACGTCACAGTTTAATTTTGAATAAAAGTAGTTTTAATCAAATTTTTGCTGTTTTTCTTAGAAGTCTTAAAAGTCAGAAGTGGGATATACTGTCCGACGCTCGTGTTAATTTTATTTTTTTCTTTCTTTGCTTCCTGACAAAATAGGAAAATCTAAGGAAGACAAAGTTTTGAAACGTAAAAGTACTCGTGTCTCTCATTCAAGACGCAAACGTGATCGGTTGTCAAGTAGTACGAGTAGTACCTCGAATTTGGATTGTGAAAGTGCTAATCTTACAAAGCAATTGAAGCTGCTGAAAAAATAAATTAATGAACTTCGAAATAAGCCGTCAAATTCCGTTGCCGCGCTGTGTACGAGTGACAAACAAGCAATTCCGGAATTTGATTCTACGAAAAACGATATTACTATCAAAACGTGGGTAGCTAAAGTTGATATTCTAGGTGAACGATATAGGTGAAGTGATGAGTACATTATCAGGATTATAGCAAGTAGGCTGGAAGGACACGCACGTCAGTGGTATTATGAACAAACCAAAAACGACTTCTCATGGTGTAAAATGAAACAAGGAATGTTGGAGCATTTTCGTAGATCTGTTCCATTTTCCAATTTATTAAAAGATGCCCCAAATTATGAAGCTAGGCCGGGACAAAATCTGGCGGATTATTGTTTCCAAAAATTAACGAAATTACAAGTTTTAAAAATAACAATATTTAAAGAATATATAATTAATGCTATAATTGGGGGCACAGCGATGAAAATATTGTTAGGACAAACGTTCAGCACAAATACAGAACTCTGATAAATTTTTTGCCTACTTAAATACCTTTGGTACCATGCATAATTTCGAAGAATATAAACCCCAAAAGCCAAGTAATTTTCACAGTAATTACACTTCCTCAAGCTCGAAAATTATTGTGGCCCCTTCGTTAAAACGTCAAGTCCACGTAACTTCTTGTTATAATTGTGGTAAACAAGGACATTTCGCAAAAGACTGTCGTAAGCCACGCTTAGAATGTGTAGTATGTAAAAAATTAGGACATGTGGATAATAACTGACCTTAAATTTCGAACATTAATTAAGTGCAGAGAAGTTCTCAATCCCAAGAAGTGAAACACATGTTTATAAAAACGGTTTATGTTAACGGTCATAAATCTCGTTGCATTATTGACACAGGTAGTGCTCAGGTAGACCCTCATAAGAACATCAGCTGTGGTTAGTTGTGGTTAGGCTTATATTAATTTGGCGCAAGAAAATAAAGAAAATATACCTCGCGGCTTTACAAGGAATACTAATTTGTCGAATCAAACTACTCGTCTATCGATAAAACTTACAGAAGTATCAGGTGTCGTAAACGCTATAATTGTTGGCGATAACTATTTATCTTAAGAGTTATTGATCGGACGTGATTTTATTGAACAACCTCACATTTTGATAATTAAGAAAAATGATAGAGTCACATTTAGAAACTTGCCAAAGTTAAAAGAAATATCCAATAATGTTGTTGGTATTTTTACCACTAATGTGCTGAGTATAAACAATCTTTCCTTTGGAACCGTAAAAGAAAGCGATAAATTTAGGTGCTGGGAATTATTAAATAAATTTGCCGATTGCATATTATTTTCTTTCAAAGGTTCGGGAAAAACAAAGATAGTCTCTATGGAAATAAAAACGTTAACTAATGTGCCGATAACCTAACAACCCTATCAGCTACCGGAAAAAGAAAAATAAATTTTGCGAGAAATAATAAATAAATTATTAGAAAGTAATATTATTAGAGAATCTAATTCCGCGTATGCGAGCCCAGTCATATTAATAAAGAAAAAAAACTGGAGATTACCGCGCATGCGTGGATTATAGGTGCCTCAGTGCCATAACCATCAAAAAGAGAAGTGTTTTACCGTTGATTGAAGAGCAAATAGACCGCCTGGGAGGGGGTAATATATTTTTTACCTCTTTAGATCTTGCTAACGGATTCTATGAAGTATCAATGGCTGAAAATTCCACTGAGAAAACGGCGTTAGTTACACCAGACGGACATTTTGAATTCTTAAGGATGACTTTTGGGCTAACAAATGAACCTGCTATTTTTCAAAAACTTATGAATACTGTATTGGCAAACCTGAAAAAAAGTAAATAGCGTTTCCGTACATTGATGACATTATTATTCCGTCTAAGACTATTGATGAAGGTTTAGATAGATTACATCAAGTTTTAACAAAAACTCAAAGAACACAACTTAATTCTGAAGATAAGTAAGTGTTAATTTTTCAACACTGAAATAACTTATCTGGGAAGAGAAATCAACTTTGAAGAAGTAAGGCCGGGCAAAGAAAAAGTTAAAGCTGTTTTAGATATGTCTCCTCCTACTAACGTAAAACAAATAAGACACTTTCTAGGATTAACAGGATATCTTAGAAAGTTTATCGCAAAGTATGCTACAATTGTAGAGCCAATTACGCGTCTTACAAGGAAAAACGTAAAATGGACATGAGGATATCCTCAACAAAAAGAATATCAAGAAATTAAAAATGCATTAAAAAATTAACCGATTCTTGCTATATATGACCATACATTACGCACCGAATTGCACACAGATGCGTCTTCCATAGTCGTAGCTGTCATTTTTTTAAATTTAACTCAGATGGAAAGCAACATGTGATATCATATTTTAGTAAACAAACATCGCAAGATCAAAGACAATAGCACGCATGTGGGTTAGAGACAATGACGGTCGTATAAGCTCTAAGATATTTTAGCGTGTATTTGTTGGGAATACAATTCCAGGTCGTTACTGACTGTAACGCTCTAAGAACAACCTTTACCAAAAAAGACCTTTTACCACGAATTGGGCAATGGTGGTTGGAAATCCAAGAATTTTCCTTTGAAATAGAATATCGACCAGGATCACGAATGGCACATGTAGATGCGCTTAGCAGAAATCCAGTAAACGAATATGAAATATGTTTAGACATCACCGATGTAGAATAGATAATAGGAGCACAGTTACAAGACGAATAGCTGCGAAGAATTAGAAGAATTATGAACGACACAAAGCAATACTTTAAGGAATATGAACTGAAATATAATAAAATTTACCTGAAATTGGATAATTGAAAGAAGGCTTGGGTGGTACCAAAGATGGCAAGAATGTAGATCTGTCGCCTTTGTCATGACGATGCAGGGCACTTGGGTACGGGAAAGACATTAAAACGTATTCGGGAAAACTATTGGTTTCCAAAGATGCGACAATTTATCACAAAATATGTGAATGCTTGTCTGCAGTATGCATACTATAAACAAAGTAAATCTAGTAAAAAGCAATGCAAGTTAAACTCGATCGTAAAGGCACCAGTTCCATTTCATGCTATTCATCTCGACCATGTATGACCATTCGAAACGAGTAAGAAAAACAATAAATTTATCCTCGTAATTGTGGACGCTTTGACTAAATTTTGTTTAATAGAACCAGTTAAGAATCAGAAAACAAAATATTTCACAGGTATATTTACCACTCTTATACATCTTTTTAGTGTACCGAATCATATTATCAGTGATCGCGGATCGGCCTTTACGTCCAAGACCTTCAAGAACTTTTGTGAGTGCTACGGAATCAAACATATTTTAAATGCTGTCGCTACCCCACGTGCAAATGGTCAATGTGAACGATATAATAGAACAATCATTAACTCATTGGCTACAACATCTGCCGGTAAAGACATTGACAAATGGGATCAATATGTTAAACAAGTGCAAAATGCAATTATTACTACACACAATAAGTCAATCAACGCAAGCACTTATTGGCTGGAACACAAGGCACGCCGCCGATTCTCGCATCGTCAATGAAATCCAAGAAGATCACAATAGAAAGGATTTACAAGAGTTACGTCAAGATATTTCTGACCATATTATTGAAACCAAAAATAAAACAGCAGGAACGATACGATAAGTCAAGACGAGAGGCCCTTAAGTACACTGAAGGCGATTTGGTAATGTTAAAAATTACAAGCAAGTCAGCAACAAGGGAAAGTCGTAAACTTCTACCAAAATTCAAAGGACCATTTCGAATTACACAAGTTTTGTTCAACGACAGGTATGGGGTCGAAGATCTACGAGGACCTCGGAAGATATCACCTACGGTTGTTGCTGCCGACAACATTAAACGCTGGCTCACCTTTCAAAACGAAGATGGGTAAGTCATTTTACGTTTTTACGAGAAATTAACGGATCTCATTACGTTTTTACGAGAGATCAACGGATCTCATTATGTTTTACAAGAGATCAACGGATCTCATTATGTTTTTACGAGAGATCAACGGATTTTATTATGTTTTACGAGAGATCAACGGATCTCATTACGTTTTTACGAGAAATTAACGGATCTCATAACGTTTTTACAAAAAGATCGACGGTTCTTTAACACGAAGGGATCAACGGATTACTATGACGAAAAATCGACGGATCTTTGATTTTCTTTCTTTTTCAGTTTTCTGTGAAGCCTGAGGACAGGCTTATATATAATTTTGCTTTTAGATATCGTATTTTACTTAAAAACACGTGTCTTATTTTCTATGTCTTATTATTAATATGTCTAGTAGATTAAAAGTTTATATTAGTGATTTAATAATAACCATTATTACATCATTTCAGGTTTAATATTTATACATCAACAAAACATGACCCCTGCACATGGGGCAGATACAAAACGGAATATGTCATGGTCTGTACAAGAATAAATATTTAATTGATTTATTTAGAAAACAGGTTATTTATTTGTTTATTTATTTATTTAGAGATAACCCACAGCAGTCTTAAATTAAAATATTTATTTTTATCGTACGTTCAGCACTGTCACAGTTAATAATAAAAATAGGTCTATCTACGTACTTTGTCCCGATTAAATCCATAATGTACAGACTTTACCAAATTTCTCCTTAATAAATGATATCTGTAAAAATGCTTAAAAATTAAAAAAGATCAAATTATTCAGGAAGATCCGAAAAAACCTGGTACTTCTTTGGATCCCTAACCTTTTAAAATACGTAACACTTGCAAGGAAATATATTTTTTTAAGTTACGGGTCTTGATTATAATTAGATCGGCTTTATGAAATAAAAGTAGTCATTAAAAAGTAATTTCTAATTCAACTTAAAAAAAAAAACTGTAAAATTATCTTGGAATATCCTTGGCGGCCAAAAAGTCAAGTACTTATATACCATGGGTTAAGCCAAGTCCAAATGCTTCAGTCATAAATTTAAACGTGTATATAGGGCATATGGCTTGGTTTATAAAGGCTTGCCCCAAATACACCAGCACCCTCTCCGTCTTCTGTTTTTGATCCATTGGTCCCTTTGTATATGTTAGGACCGCAGCTGACTTTTATGGTTTATTAAAGTTTTCTATTATCTAATCCTATTTTCAAGACCTGTTCCTCAAGATATCATATTTAACATATATTATTTTTATAGATGTTATTCTGACGGTTGCCATGTTAAGCAGGTATTATTGTTGAAAAGTGTTGTATTATCGCCTCGGCTTATCTTTGCTCATCAAAAAACATAATGGGAAAGTGCCATGTTTGCCAGAGCATATTTTGGAAACTAGAAAGGACAGTGTCATTAAATATATTTTTGATATCTAAAATTTACTATAAAATTCTTTATAACGACACTGACTTTTACATAATTTAAACGATATAAAAAAAGTCTTTTTCTCATGGAATGAATAATATAAATTTGTTTATATGAAACATACATATACACGATAGCCTGAGTAATGACGTTTCTCTTGGGAATTATAGCTTGCAGCCTCTACTGGTAAAAAATTGCAAAATATTTATTAAGTTTTATAAAGTATTTCTACTACAAGAAATTGAACGAAGTATCGACGATAGTCGCTATAAACAACACATATAAACATTGGCATTGTTCGAAATCCAAGTCAAACGTAGTCCAGGGTGTAACATTTGATCTAAGAATTTTGCATCATATTTTGTCTACTCTAGAGGAAATACTACCTAAATATTAAAGGAACATTTTATAAGCTAGATTTGAGTAGAAATGTCGACACTCGAAGTTAGAATGCTAGATCAAGATTTGTTACTACGTTTCTAATAAAAAGTATAGATGTCGTAAGTAGTAAAGTGGAAAACTGTGAAGAAAAGATTATTTAATAAACGTTTTGCCTGTTCTGTTGAAAGTAAAAAACGTCTTATTGTATTAAAAATAAAAATCAAAGCAGTGGCTATTCCATTACTGAATTTATCAATAAAATGTAATAAGCATAACTTATTTTTAAGACCATTGCTAACTTTAGCAACGCGATCTTCACTCGGCCGTAAGACTATCGTATGGAATGCTATATTCCGATAGTTCACATATTATGTCCCCTTCTTCGCGCGATCAGTAACAAACCGCAGGCGTGTCATATGGAGAGCACCAGTCTCCTCAGGAATGTACTGACCTGTGACAGACTGGGAATGCCCTCAGACATAATGTCTACAGCAACCAATTACAACTGGCCCTACAGTGTAGCCTACCCACAAAGAGAGGACTGGAGTCGAAAAACGACCGACCTGCTCCGGACTGACATCTGTTGGTACACCGATGGCTCCAAAACCAAGGACGGTGTTGGAGCTGGAATATATAGACAGAGGCCGAGGGCAGAGTTTTCCTTTAGCCTGGGCACTCTCGCAACCATATTTCAAGCGGAGGTATTTGCTATTGAGATGTGTGCTAGATCGCTGGTTGATCGGCACTGCACACGTAAGACAATTAAAATATTCTCCGATAGTCAAGCAGCTCTTAAGGCTCTTGAATCCAGCCGGTGCAATTCGAAAACCGTCTGGAATTGCAAGGATGCGCTGACCAAACTGGGTCAAAACAATAAGGTTACACTACTGTGAATACCTGGACACACCAGCCTAGAGGGTAATGAATCCGCAGACCCCCTTGCTAAAAGGGGGCGGAGACAAAATTCACAGGGCCGAAATCGGTCATCGGTATATCTTATGAAACGGCCAAGCAGTTCATATCAGCTTGGACAGAAAAAGAAAATCTTTGGTACTGGCATGGACTTCCTGGTCTCAGACACTCGAAGGCCTTTATAAGCCCACCGAATAAACAATGTACTGTCAAACTACTGGAGCAATCAAGGGTACACCTTAAAACTCTAGTGGGACTGTACACGGGACACTGCATATTAAAATACCACATGCACAAGATCGGCCTAGCGGAAGACGCCGAGTGCCGCATGTGCATGGAGGGGGATGAATCGGCAGAACACATACTTTGTTCGGGTCCAGCACTGGCACGACTAAGATTCGGAATCCTCGGCAATGACACCTTGTTGCCGGGGAAGGTGAAAGATCTCTCTCCCAACAGGATCACCAGATTTATTAGAAGTCTGGACCTGGTGGGAGAAATATAAAAAGGTGTGAGCCACAATAGACCGATCGGTCACGGTGGAAGGGTGTTATACCCACTCACTTTAAACCTACCTACCTACCTAACCCTTCTTCGCATGTGTTGAACCCCAATGCACGCAGACCTTTTAGGATAGAAATAAATATTTTACATTTTCTCGGAATTTTTAAAATATTTATATCCGAAATAGCATGATCCCATGTATCGCTTATTTAGCGATACTATTATCCAGGGCACGTGTTTATTCTTTTATAGTGTTTTAAAACGCATTTTACACTATATTTTTTCTAATTTAGAATATGATATAATTCTTTTTAATTTTGTCTAATTTTGACATTTAAATTGACACTTTTCAAAGCTCATTGACTTTGTCAAATACCTTACTTTTCATCACCAGTTGCGATAAATTTTACGTTTCGTAGCTAGTTATGAAAACTAAGATGTTTGACAACGTCAACGACTTTTGAAAAGTGTCACTTTAGCTGTCAAAATTAAAAAAGTTATATAATTATCCTCATTTTCTTAAATTTGCCGTATAGTGAATGCTTTGTAATAGGTGTTATCCCTTATAGTTCACAACATGTTTTTATTTACATCATTTTTGTTAGAGACAGGGATCTGACGAGCTTTTATATAACAAAATAATTTTTTTAACCCAAATATGTTAAACCAGGTAAAAAACAACCATAATTACTTTGCGTTTAAAGCATTCGTGCTTGGAAAACAGGTAACGAATTTCACTGGTTTGTGAATATTTTATATTAAAATGTCTATAACATTAGCATTGTTTTGTTTTCTAAGCACGGCTGACTTTCATACAAAATTAATTAGGTGTAGGTTTTTTTCCACAAGAGTTATTACGATTTAAATTCAAGGCATACTTTTAATGTAAAATGAAATAAATAATTTGGTATACGTATCGGGTAAATCAAAAAGCAATAGTCAGAATGTTTTAGAAAAAGGGTGCAATATAAAAAAAAACATCGCTAGAAATTATTCTAGGTTAATATTGGACCCACATGCACAGTTTTTATAGAAAACTTTACATACATTGCAAAGTTTGGAATAATTTAAAATTTAATACCTTCTGCCAGAAATTTTTTTAATTGTAAATTCTCTTTCATAAAATAAATGAGAAAAAGAAATAGTTTGCCAATATAAACAGAGGTTTTTATACATTCTCCGAGTTTATTCTGTATATATTGAAGTTATCTTATATTTTTAAGGAACAAAGGTGATTGCTTCGATTTAACTAGGTTTTATTCAGTAACCTTATCGGGATTTTATGTATTTCTTAAGCTGCTGTATCCATAATTAATAAAAAGTCTTAAGAGACCAATGGAATGAGAGATCGTCCCAGAGCTGTTAGAAGACGGTGCACAACGGGAGCTCAAGATCGGCAAATATTAATGACACCACTACACAAAAAAGTCGTGATCTTGGGTACTGGCATTGGTATTTTTCGACGCTGAATTCGAATCCTAGGTCAGAATTTTACCAGGACTCTCAGATTTTGTCCCAGCACCCTCCAAATGGTCAAATTTCTAGATTTTATGAAAATTTACGATAAAAATGTTATCCTGCGTTTTTTGGTAGGCTAAAAATAATTCTGAAGTAAGAATTTACCTATCACCCATATATTTTACCCCAGCAGCCTCCTAGAACCCCCCAAAGGGTCAAAATTTCAAAATGTATAGAAATTTAAAGTAAATATCTTATCCTAAAATGAAGTCAGAATTTACCCAAGAACCTCATATCTTCCCCCGAAAGGGTCTAAATTTGAGAATGTATACAAATTCAAAGTGATCTGAATCTAATAAAGTATTTTTCTTACATTTGACTGTTGTCATAACAAGATATTTTAATCTAAAGGGTAAAAATTAAGTAAAGCAGGGGTTAAAAGGGATTAAATATGAATATCTATACATTCTAAAAATATGACCCTTTGAGGGATAGATTGGGGATTTTGGGGGATTGCTGGGGTGAAATATATGGACAACAAGTAAATTAGTGGGAGATTGGGGGTCTGGAGGGTTGCTGGGGTGAAAAATATAGGCAATAGGTAAATTCTGACTTCATATTCCTTTTGGGCACACCAAAAAACGCGGAATTAGATATTCACTTTGAATTTCCATATATTGTGAAATTTTGACTCTTTGGGGGATAGATTGGGGGTTTTGGGGGGTTGCTGGAGTAAAATATATGAATATTAGGTAAATTCTGACTTTATATTCGTTTTGGGCACACCAAAAAACGTAGGAAAAGATTTTCACTTAAAATTTCCATATATTGTAAAATTTTGACCCTTTGGGGTAAGATTCGTGGTTTTAAGGGGTTGCTGGGGTAAAATTTATGAGAAATGGGTAAATTCTGACTTCACATTCATTTTGGGCACATCAAAAAACGTAGGATAAGATATTTACTTTAAATTTCCATATATTGTGAAATTTTGACCCTTTGGGGGCAGATTGGGGGTTCTGGGGAATGGAATCTAGAAATTTGAACTTTTGGGAGGGGCTGGGGCAAAATCTGGTAGTTCTGGTCAAGTTCTAACTTCGGGTTCGAATTCAGCGTCAAAAAATACATAAGGATACCAATGTCAGTACCCAGGATCATGATTTTTTTTTGTGTAGCTGTGTAATTGCTCGTAAAAATTTTCAGACAACTACAAGTGAGAATTTACAAATGGTAGTTAACGACATGTTATATCTAAATCTTACGTGTAACGAGTTTGTAAAAAATGACAGAATCATTAAATTACAATATAAATAGGTGACTTTTTGCAAATTGCTTCTTTTCTTTTAAATATCACCGCATGCCACTGCAAACCTCATACCTTTGTGTAGAACGATAACGAAGCTAAGGTACCGGGGAAAACAAGCTAATTCGTGTTGTGCATTATCGTGCGCGTAGATTGCTTAATCCTTTAAAAATCCATAGAATAAGTAGTCGATTTTGGCCGTCAGGTAAATTGTAATAGATGAACTTATAGTAATAAATTAATACTTAGATTTAAAACAGGGAGCTTGCTAAGCTCAAAGAATGTGAATGTGTCTTTACAAATAATAAAAACACAGACTTAATGCGGTCAATTTGCATCACAGAAGACCTTTCCGTGTTCCTTAACTTTTCATTCAGCAAAAAATTTAAAGCTGCAATGGGCGAAAAAATTATTAAGGTAATGTGATGGTTTCGGAGAACATAAATATTGGTTTAATTTCTGACTCAAGGCGCGTTTGAAAGGCCTTAGGACCTCCCTGACTGCAACCTTACCAGATTTACGGTGGTTCCTCCTATCGTTCTTTAGAGTACCTTGTCCAGGCCCGTCTTCTTAACTAGACTCCAGAGTTTTGGCACCGGCCACTCCATATATCTTGCCGGTTTTGTCTTTTCTCACCAAGCCTAGTCAACCTAAGCCTACATAGTGCTTCGCAGTGGCACCACACATTTACTTTCAAATTTATTTATTTTATAGCTAAAAAAAAAGTAAAATATAACTACTTTAGTCATTTTTAAACGAAAACATAAAAAATAACTAAAACATATTTTCTACACAGAAATTAACAAAACAAGAACTTACAAATGGCAACAATAAATTAATGATTTAAAAAAACAAAATTTATTTATATTTTCTAGATCAGAAAAATCTTTCTCTCCAATACTAGAGTTAATTTCATGAAGAAATACCAAGTCTTCTGATTCAGAAAAATCTGATTCTGTGTCGCTTAATTCTTTTGGGACTTGTCTTTTTTGTTTATCTGCAAAAATTTTCTTTAGTATCATCTCCATCTGATGGTAAACCCAGGATGGCTAACGCTACATGTTTCAGTTTTGTTTTTCTGCAAATTCCTTTCCATCACGTTATTCTGTCCGATGTTTTAGCAGATTTCCAAACAAAATATATGTTCCACAAATAATTTTTGGCCAAATAATTTGTAAGTTCAATAGTAATTGCTTCTTTATGTTCTCTAAATGGTGGATGAGTAGAAATTAGTTAACTTTGCCTAGTTTTACCGAAAATACATCATTATCCAGAATAGAATTTCTAGTTAACCTAGAATAGATTATTCCCTCCCACGATCGATTGGCTAGAAACCCGGGAACTACCTCTTCGTCGGCTTCGTAAAACGTCTGCCGCGGTAATTCCCCTATCCTTACTCGTTATATTTTCATAACATATTACCCGTAATATTACTGGTAATATATCAGTAATCTATGAAACGAATATTACCGAAAAGGAAATATTCGCCTAGGGTCAGCCGAATATTACTGTAAATTACAGAATATTACGTAATATTTTTTGGTAATATTACCGCCTTACAACACTAGACCTACCGTTATCCTTACGACCTTACGACTGTGGCTCAGTAGGTCCGAGGTAAACTTGGCCGAGCAGGTCTTAATAAACTGTTGTCCTGGTATTTGTACCCACCAGCTTGAAACTCTCTGTCTACCCAGCTCTTAATAGAAGCTTTAAAGAGGCCTGCCGAGATTCCACAGAATGGCGCAGGGCCTATCATTTCCATGGCTGATCCTCTTTTGGCTAGGTCGTCGACCTCTTCGTTACCTGGGTGGCCCTAGTGGCCTGGTACCCAGACTACTGTAAGTTTGTTTGCCAAGCCGACTTTTTCCAGGGCCTGTATACAGTCCCCCACTAGTTTGGAATTAACTTTTAGAGAACTGATGGCCTTCAGGGCCGCTTGGCTGGCTGCGTGGTAAAGGTAGAAGCATTATGTTTTGGAGTATATATTGAGGGGTGCTAAACCCCGATTGTTAATTATGAATAGAGAAATATCTAATGCTGTGATTATTGAGGAAGTGTTAAATCCTGTTTTCTGTTTATTTCGAGGTAATGTGAGTAATCAATTTCTGTTCATGGACGACAACGCATTCTCTCTTCGCACAATAGCTGTAAACAATTTCATGAAACACAAGGGCATAGCCAGATGGCAGTGGTCGGTAAATCTCCCTAATCTAAATATTATAAAAAATTCCTAGGACATTCCAAAAAGACGAATCTAAAAACGGGATATCTCCCCTGTAACGTTAACAAAAAAGTAACGTACTTGTTGTTAAATTTAATAACAAAGAGAAAAAATAATAACTTTTGATAACGGGGTATAACTTAAATGCTAACTATTTGTCAAGAAATAATTTAGTTCGGAATTTTCCGTTTAAAATCGATACGAAAAAAATAGGCTAAGCACTCTAACAAAGTAATTTTATATACAAGTGTGGAAAGTTCAAAACCGAAGATGGACGTTTCGCAAGTAGAACAAAGAAAACAAATAAACCACTAAAACAGAGTGAGATCGAATTTTAACTAGGACATACGCGCCAAAATAGCTTAAACAGCGTACGCTCGACGAAGGTTGCCGTATGCCTCGAATTGCTGTCTTCTCTGTTCCAGACAGCGCTTGATACAAGTATCGACACATTGCAAAACTTTGTCTCACTTCTTTCACATAGTTAAAGGGGTTGTCCGTTTCTGTTTGATACATGACACTTTAACCCTATGTTTGCTCTTGGATTTTCCACACCTGTATATATTTTTTTTAAATAACAGGAAGAATGGATAACATAAGTTAGCAATACTGCAGAACTTCTCTTAATTTAGTTTTTAGTGGGATTTTTAATATAACTTATGCCTACATTTTATTGATAAATTCAGGTAATACTACATCTAGAGTAGACAAAATATTTGCTTTTTTTCTTAAAAAACTGCTGTATTAATTTAAGAAATATTATTAAAACTATTCATTTACAATAATTTTTTGCTTACTGTTGCATTTGTTTTTTTTAACAAAAGAGTTAATTTCATGTCTTCTAAATTATAAATTAATGCATTCTATTAGTGTTAATAATGGTTATTAAATGTCTTTTTAGCTAACACATTGATTGATTGATTGATTGATAAAGTAAATACACAAGTTGAGGTTTTGTCCGCCTCGACACTGCAGCCTACAGGGCTTGTTGTATCTCTTGTGTATTTGTTTCAGTTAAAAAGGTTTGACACCTTAGACAGGTGTAGTAGCCCTTTTACTGTTCTTTTCTGGTCTCCAGCCTCCTGGTGGTTAGTGTCCACCATGAGGTTTTGATTTGTTCTCCAGTATGTAAGTGCAGGGCACTCATATATGATGTGAGAGGCTGTCTCTTCCTCTTCGTCACATAGTCTGCAAATGGGTTCTTCTCTATAGATGCCCATAGTGTGCATATGTTTTCTTAGGGTGCAGTGTCCGGTTATTAATCCTGTCACTATTCTAATCTGATTCCTATTTAGTTTTAGTAGTTCACTTGTCAATGCTTTCGATGGTGAGTCCAACATTGATTTACTGTGATTTTGCCTTGGAATGTGGTTCCAGTATGACTGATGTTGTGTTTGAATCCACCGAGTCATGTAGCCACGAACCGAGGCTTTTGGTATTCCAAAAACAGGTTCAGGACCCACAAACATTGCTGCGAAGCCTCGCCTGGCCAGGGAGTCTGCATTTTCATTGCCCTGTATTCCCCTGTGTCCTGGCACCCAGGAAAGTGTAACTTTGTTGTGGTTAGCCAGGTTTAGGAGGCATTGCAGACAGTTCCAAACCAACCTTGAGTTGACTTGTTGGGATGCCAAAGCTTTTATGGCCGCTTGACTATCAGAGAAGATAGTAATGTGCCTGCCCTTATATCTCCTCCTCAAGTTCTCTCGCAGACAAAGTTCAATGGCATATATTTCCGCCTGGAAAATAGTGGCATATTTCCCCAGGGAAGCATAAGCATTAAACCGGTCATACCATGTATTCCTCCGCCGGCTCCATTGTCAGTCTTGGATCCATCGGTATACCAAACCAAATTCCGAGACTGACCAGGAGATCGCTCACTACCGCCCCAGGTAAGCTGGGTTTTGTATGGTCTGTGTGTGTTTATCCGTTTTGGCATTGTATCACAGCTCATCTCAAATATTGGGTTTGTGATACTGCTCGTTATTCTGGTGTGTCCTAGGGCAGGCCCAGAGCACCAGTTGCCGTTACATTTCAGCCTGTATGCCCCAATCCTCGCCTCCGCCTTAATAATTATACCAAGAAGGGGGAGGCTTAGTAGGGTTTCCATGGCTGCAGTTGGAGTGCTTATAATAGCTCCCGTTATACAGAGACATGCTAGTCGCTGGAGTTTGGATAACTCCAGCTCTGCTTTTCTCTGTTCTATTTTTGGCCACCAGATAGTTGAACCGTAGGTTATCATGGGTCTTACCACAGCAGTGTACAACCAGTGTACTATGCGTGGCTGAAATCCCCAATTCTTCCCCACAGCTCTTTTGGTAGCCATTAGAGCCATTTTGCCCTTATTAATCACATTCTGCATATGTGGATTCCAGGTTAGCTTAGAATCCAGAGTTAATCCAAGGTACTTTACCTCCTGAACATAGCCGAGTGTGGTACCGAAGAAGTGAGGAGATATTAAATCATCCAGCTTCCTTCGTCTAGTGAAGGGTATTAGCGCAGTTTTGCCAGGATTAACAGTAAGGTTTTTCTTGTTGCACCATCCCTCCACAATTCTCAGTGCCCTTTGCATAAGCTCCGAGGTTTTTTTGTTATGCTTCCCCACGACAAGTATAGTGATGTCATCCGCATACCCCTGGGTATAGAAGCCATTATTATTCAGTTCCACCAGGAGTTCGTCAACAACCATATCCCACAGTAGTGGGGATAGAAACCCTCCCTGTGGGCATCCTTTGGCCACTGACACCTCCATTGTTTCGCTGAATAACGTTGCTTGCGCTCGTCTGCCAAGTAACATGTTATTTATCCACCTACAAATGGTGTCGTTAACATAATGTCTGGCAAGAGCCGCGGCCATTGAGTTGAAGGAGGTTCGATCAAAAGCTCCCTCAATGTCAAGAAATACAGCAAGTGCGATTTCCTTGTTGTTCAGTGCGAGTTCTAATCTGGTCACCAGTTGATGATGAGCAGATTCGCATGATTTTTCTGACCGATAGGCATGTTGGTTTTTGTGGAGTGGCCTCTCTGTCAGAGAGTTTTCCCTGACATACCTGTCGATCAGTTTTTCCATTGTTTTTATCATAAAAGACGACAATGTAATTGGTCTAAGTCCCTTTGCCTGGGAGCAGTCCTTACCCGGCTTTGGAATGAAGACCATTTTAGTCTGCTTCCATGCATTGGGCAAATAGCTCGTAGCTAGGCTTGCACGGAAGAGTTTGCAAAGCAGTGGAACTAGGATTTGCTTTCCCTGCTGTAGTAGTGCTGGGATTATCCCATCAGGTCCAGGTGCTTTGTAGGCTTCAAATGATTCAATTGCCCACTCGATTTTTTCGTAGGTTATGATTTCCTTTGCTACTTCCCAGTCGCTTCTTGTGGGCCGAATATTCGGAACATTGACGTCTGGGTAGGTCTCATTAAGTTGAGTTTCTCTTGATCCTGGTAGATGTGTTTGGAGCAAAATCTCCAATGTTTCCCTGCCAGTTTCAGAGTAGGTTCCATCTGGTTTTTTTAGAGTGCCAACAGGATTGACCGGATCTTTAGACAGGATTTTTTGGAGTCTGGCTGCCGTGCTGGTATTTTCAACCTCCTGGCAGTATTTCCTCCATGAATCCAGTTTAGCCTTACGGACCCGTTTATTGTATTCGGTGAGTGCAGATTGATATTCATCCCACTCACCCGTTTTCTTCGCTCTGTTGAACAGTCTGCGGGTTTTTTTCCTTAGCTCCAGTAGTTCGTTATTCCACCAGGTAGACTTTTTCCTGGCGGTTTGCTTTACTAGAGGACAGTTATTCTGATAAGAGTTTGTAATAGCCTCCAGTAGTTCACAGGAAGCAAGCTCTATGTCAGTAGTGTTCCTAATGCTGGTTTTGACGTTACTGCAGTTGGTACTCCCCCATTGGCCTCTGAAATGCAGAGATCGCCAGGAAGATGTGCCTGTGATCAGACAGCGACGGTTCCTCAGATACATACCACCGAGTTACCTGGGATCGTATACGCGGAGATGCCAAAGTAACGTCGATTACCTCTTTACGGGCTCTAGTCACAAAAGTAGGTTCATTCCCCCTATTTAATACCTCTAAATTTTCAGAAATAATAAAGTCTAAAAGGTACTCACCTCTCCTGTTGATATCACTGCTTCCCCAAGCAGTGTGGTGTGCGTTGGCATCCATCCCAATAATGAGCTGTAGGTTAGAGCGCCTACAGAATTGCTCCAACTGGCGGAGTTCCTCAGATGGGGGTGGATCGATTGCATCATATGGAAGATAGGTTGAAGCGGGGACAGCTTCAGTCCATACACCTTCCATGATGTATTTCAGCCTTACCGCCGCCTGGTCCCTAGAACAGAATTCAGTCAGCTTTAAGGCATGTAATTCCTTCTTAATAAATATGCAGGATCTGACATTACCAGAGTTGGAGTCATATATTAACTTACCTCCGGCTTCGCCTAAGCCCCCAACTTTTCCTTTAAAAAGCCAAGGTTCTTGTATGAGGGCTATGTCCGCGTCTCCACGAGATAGGAGCCTGCATAGGACAGCCGTGGCTGCCCTGTTATGCTGCAGGTTTGCTTGAAGCACCCGCAGTTCCTGCAGACTCCTGTTTGCGTGTTTTGGTCACTCTGAAGGTGATTGGGTTTAGGCCCAGAAAGGCTTGGTAGCCCCTCTTGCCCAATTCCTTCAGGGCGTGTTCGTCCATAGCAAGTACAAGGGTGATGCCCTGTTTCTCACTACGGCTGCTGATGAGCCTCCAGTCACCTGTATTGAGATCCTTGTTTTGGATCCCCAGATTCTGAAGGATTTTACCCGGCTCCTTGTCATCAAGGAGTTCCGTGGGTATAAATGTCACAACCTTGGCAGTTTTGACAACGTCCTTAGCGTATCCTACTCTAAGGGTCGCCCCCTCCCAGGGTTGAATTTTTGGAACTTTGTCCATTAGCCAGTCTCTGGCATGATCGTTTACGCAGGTTACGAAAAGTACCCCAGCCTGCGGGTAGCTACCCGCAAACTGCGGCCCCTCCCCCGCTGGAGACTTAAAGATCTCCCGAGTCATCGCCATCTGAATCTGTTTGGACTGTTCCGCGGTGAGTTTTCCTTCCAGCAACGAGTCCAACGAGACTGCCATTTTGTGGCCTGTGAGAGCCTGTTTGAAGGTTGCCCCAGTTGTTGTACTGGGTTTTACCTGTACATGCTCAGATCGGCCTTTCTTGGTTTGTCTCGCATAGGGTGACGGTGTGCTGATTGCGGAGCACTTCCGTTTGCCTTGCCTTGGGTTCGGTTCCCCAGACTCGGCTTTGCTGCCTGAAGGTTTCTCAGCCTCCAGATTGGCTTTAGTTTTCCTATTTGCCCTGGGCTTCCTGGGTTTAATAGGTTCACCTCTAGCTTTGGCCGCCTCAATTGCAAGTTTCCGGCGCTGTGCACCAGACATCCTGCGCTCGAGGTTGGGCTTCCGCTTTTGCTGGGTTTCTTGAGCTGCAGGATTAGTGCCTGCAGGTTCAAGTCCAGCGGGGTTTACCTCAGACGTAGGTGAGGCTTGGTCTTTATGACCTTCCTCCACCTCCATCTGAGTTGGATTGTTTTTCTCTTTTTCTGAATCCATACGATTCCCACGAGTGGTGCGGAAAGGAGGTCCATCCCAGCAGAGCCGCTTACTGGGACAAGGCTACTTACTCCAGAAGGGCGCCAGGTATTCTGGAGGGCTCGTTAAAGACACATCTCCCATGTGCTACGCATCCCTTCGGCACGGATGTCCTCACCACCTTGGGATTGGGTTGTAGAAGAAGAGGAAGAAGTAGTGGGAAAATGAGTAGCTCCTAGCCCTTGGAAACCCAATGGCGTAGGGGCTTGGAAGAGCAAGGGTTGGCCAAGGGAGGCCGATAGAAAAGATTAAAGCTTATCTCCCAAGACTAGTTTAAGAAAGGAGAGAAGAGAGGTACCAGGTATCACTAGATGTGAGCACTGGTGGTGGTCCGCGGCAGCGACCTTTGCAAAGGATTTTGAGAATTTTATCTTCTCTCACCCTACTTATAATCGCCACTAGCCAGATTCCGTGAGAGACCTGGCCGATCCCCAATCCGCCACCCGGGGACGCGCTTGGTAGGTGCCACCCCCAGAGCTAACACATACCACCTACGAACCTAGAAATGCTACTTCTTTCTTCAATTAATTGCGGTATTAAAAAACCGTTAGAGACCTGACGTGGTGTATGTCCGATTCGGCCCAATGTTTTGTTCGAAATACTCGTTAAACGCACTCTTGGGTGTCAAACTTGATCTAATTATTTTGCATCGCAATGAAAATATGTACTTGGTTTTAGAAACTGCCAATAAACATTTAATAATTTTTACATTCACGATAGAGTGAGTTTCCAGTCAAGCATTTATAGGGTTTGAAATAGCTCCAGAGCGTTTTGTGTGATACCACAGTGTTTCCGTGATGAAAAGTGCCATGCACACTAATTACCCTTTTTCATTGTTAAACTTTTTAAAGTAGGCAACGCTCCGGGGTTTTGAAAAATTTTTATCACTGGAAAGCTACCATCTGCCTTACAATGACAAATAAAAAAATTAGGGTACTTTCTCCACCTCCAAATAATCTCCAATAGTAAAACTGATGAAAAATTTTTAACATTCAAAATTTTACCTCGGAAATCGTCTCTCAGGGGTTTTCGGGGTCGCTGATTATGATTTTTGACCGCGCAAAAAATGGTGTGAGGGTGGTTGCACCCCATCAAAACCACTCCTAGGGGTTACAGAAATGGGGAAATTTTAAAAATGTAAAATTTTTCCTCGAAAATTCTCCTTCAGGGGTTTTTGGGGTCGCTGATGACGAATCCGTTGTCAAAAATCAAATGAGGGTGGTTGCACCTCAATAAAAACACCCCTAGGGGTTACAAAAATAAAGAAATTTTAAATTTAAAATTTTTTCTCAGAAATCGTCTTTCGGGGGTTTTCGGGATCGCTGATTACGAATCCGAAGTCTAGTTACCACAAACTCAATATATTATGCGCCCGAATTTTTGTTTCAAAGTAGTTAAATTATTTAAAAAAATACGACTGTAATAAAATCGTTTTTCAAGTTTTCTTTAATTTCAGAAAAACTCAAACAAAATTTTCCCATTTTTGTAACTCCTAGGGTGCTTTTAATAGAGTGCAACCACTCTCACACGATTTTTGGCCGCGGATTCGTAATCAGTGACCCCAAAAACCCCAGAAAGCCAATCCCGAGGTAAAATTCGGAATTTTCAAAATTTTTTCATTTTTGTCACTTCTAGGGGTGGTTTTGATTGGGTGCAACCACACTTACATGATTTTTGGCCGCGGATTCGTAAACAGCAACCCCAAAAACCCCCGAGAGGCGATTTCCGCGGTAAAATTTTGAATTTGATTTTTTTTTTAAATCTGTTTTACTAGTGAAGATTATTTGGGGGTGGGAAAACTACCCTAATTCTTTCATTTTTCATTTCAAGGCAGATGTTAGTGGTAATGAATGTTCCCGAGTCCGAGTCTACAGAACTCGTAAAAACAAAAAAAAATGAAATCGGAGCTTGTTATCAACTTTTCCACATTTTCCGGCCTATTTACCGGGCTATCAGATTATCCATCGCAATCTTCGAGCGTATATTACTAAAGAAAGTCTTGCAATTTGGTCATACGAACAATGTGCGTGAGAGAGAAAAAAAAAAGAGTACAACATTGCTCTGTCGCTCTACGTGCTGATTATTTTTCAGGGAATGGTATATACCCGCCGACCAATCAGCACGAGAAGCAGGCTATATATTCCTCTCCGCCCACCAATCAGCTTGTAGAGCGAGAGAGAACATATTTCCATTGCGATGCAAAATTTTTAGATCAAATTTTACACCCTGAAGTACGTTTGACGAGAATTTCAAACAAGGCATTGGGGCGAATCGGACATACACCATGTCGGGTATCTAACAGTTTTTTTAGTACCGCGTATTAAAGCTTCATTATGGATGGATGGCAGAGTATCTGGACCAGTAGGTAAAGTAAGCTGAATGAAATCCAATTATCTATTAAACCCTAAAAAAAAATTAAAACAAGAAACGACCAAGTGATGCTATGAAGACTTAGAATAGGACACAAGAGTATTCTTAATATAAAAACGTGCTCTTCCCAAAGAACCAGTCTGCCCTAAATGTATAAATCGATAAGTCATTAAACACATCCCTAAAAAATATCTAGTGTTAAACTCATCACGATGTTTTTTCAACGTAGGTCATATAATTAACCAATCACTAAAAGGAAACGCCATTATCGCCTATATTAAATAGTAATATTAAGGGATTTTTTAATATATCCTTTGGCAACGCTTACCGACTTTTATCCTATATGTCTCTTTAAACTGGTCAAATCTGAGTCAATTAAAATTATCGACCCCGCAGAGCCACCCCCGTCGGTCGTAGGATTGTTTTAATGGCGGATTTTGAATCAGCGCCCCCGAAAACCTCGGAGAAGTAGTTTGACGACCCGGATTCTCGCGACTTATGGTTAAGGGATGTTTTTGGCCAAAATCCACCCCCGCAGAGCCACTCCCGTCGGTTGTAGGGTTGTTCCAACGGAGGATTTTAAATTAGCACTCCCGAAAACCCCAGAAAAGTAGCTTTGACCTGGATTCTGGCGACCTATCGTTAAGGGATGATTTTGGTCAAAATCGATCCCCGCAGAGCCACCCCCGTCGGCCGTAGGGTTGTTCCAACGGCGGATTTTGAATTAGCGCCCCCGAGAACCCCGAAAAGTAGCTTTGACACGGATTGTCGCGACCTATCGTTAAGGGGTAAATTTGGCCAAAATCATCCCCGCGGAGCCACTCTCCGGCATCGTAGGAGTTTTTTGAGGTCAAATTCGAAATCAGCACCCTCGAAAACCCCCGGAGAATAATTTATATTTATTTAATCGACTTACTATATTTTTTAAAAAAATATGCAATTTCAGGGATGCACTTTATGCACCCGAGTGGCACTTTGGGTCGATCAGCTTCCTCTCATATTTATGTACAATGGATTCCTGGTGCTTTCCCGAGTAAGATGTTGAAAACCGCATCCCGATCCGAGTTGGCTGGCAAAATCGATTTATAATTAGGTAATTTTCTTGGTCTATAACTGTCTGGAATACTAATCAAAAGCAACGATCCCAATTCTTCTACATCCTGTAATGTGTGCAAGTTATAAGGATGATTTAACCGATTATCTTCTGATTGCGAAGTAAATAATATAGTATATATTTTTACAAAATCCTACCTTGACATTTGACAACACCCTAATGACACCAATCGTATATAAATAATAACTTTAAGTAGATATATATTTTTTTAAAATTTAATGCTTTAAACTTTTTTAATATTTCGTAGGTTGGGTTTTAAGAAGCGAAACTAAAAATTATTATTTACTTCAGTTATTATTTTTATACTTGTTTTTAATTTATTTTTATATTCATTGTTGTTTACTAAATAATTATAATAATAAACAATAACTATACAAACTTGTTAAAAAAGACAAATTAAATATTTACCAAGAATAAACTGTGAAAGGCTTTCGCGGCCATTGTCTAATGTTTCAATGGTTTTTGGGCTGTTAGGCCGGCGTCGATTGTCTGGTTGACTCAAGGAAGTTTAAAGGTGTATGGAAGCCCAATGCTATGGCCCATTCGATCAAAAAATGTCCAGCCCAGTATGAAAATAACTGTCAGAGTTGGCCCCGCCGATTCTGCGCAATAACAACATTCCACGAAATAATTTAATGTGTTCCCTACTTACACACTGATAAATCAGTGTGTAGTTAGGCAACACATTATACTTTTATGAGAGCCGTAATGGTCTTAGGTTGTCTAAGGTTTTTGGTGCAAGGGCGCGCGCGGCGCGTATGAGACTATATCCGCGCTGTATCGTCAACCGTCTTCGTCTCATCATTCGTCATTTTCGTTGTCGTTTGTGCCCTTTGCGCCGATTGTTTTGCTTTGTGTGAGTACCTATATTTTGTGGTTGCAGAAGTTTTTTGGATTGATAAAAAAACCTTCTTATTTTAGTCATTAGTGTTTATTAAATTGTGACTATAATTTTGTATTTATTGTTTGTTACTTATAATTTTCGTAACAAAATGATTAGAGGTTGTATGGTTTTGTCTTGCAAATCCAAGGGTAACATACCCGGCATTTTTTACTTTAGGTAAGTATTTCCTATATTTAAATTAGGTGCTTCTTATGAGACGTAACGTTAGGTAACCGAAAAAATAATAATATATCAATTATGAATAATAAAATAATGAAAATTTCATAGGAAATAGCAGTGAGAAAAGTAAAGCAATCTTGACTATCTTTTAGATGATTTCCACAATGTTTGTGTATTTCTGTGGATTATTAAAAAGAAATAAGGTTAACATTTAGGTACTTTTATTTCATTTAATAATTTAGTACATTTAAAGGATCAAAATTATTAATTACCTGGCAGACCAGGCAAATTTTAATATATACAGGTCCCTCTAATTGAATGAAAGAAAGTACAATTTTATGCTAAAGTTCCTTTTTGCTTTTTCTGTATTTGTTTAAAAAGAAATTAGATTTTTGGTTTCTTAAACTTACATTATCAACTTTTTAAGCTCGACATACTGTAGACTAGAGTGACCGGATCTCATATATGGGGAAAAAAATGTCGGAATTTTGTTCGTCTGGACCCTACAAAACGATTCCCCTTTCCAGATATTGAGATAGCCGAAATTTGAGCTCGATTAAACGAAGTTAACTCGTGCCGCTCGTCGCTCAAAGTTTGAAAAAATTAAAATTTTTGGCCAAAGAGCTGACATAATATGGAGCCATAACTCCAGAATGGTAAATAATAAAAACACGCTTAATATCTTAAAGGAAAGCTAATTTTGTTCTTCAAAATTTATATTCTATACATAATTGTTGTTATTTTAAGTCAAACCGAGTTACAACAGCCTTTAGCCCCAAAAACGTGACCTGGTACCACTAGGAGCATACTTCGTATATTTTGTTATTAAGTGATAAATTTTGCTTTTTTTGGTATATTTTTGACTTTTAAGTATATATATAATAAAAAAAAAACAAGTAATACTTATAAGTCTAATGACATTTTTATTTTAAAATATAAAAATCAGGTATATAATACATACAAAACAGACACAGAAAAGATACAGACGTAGTACCTACATGAGTTGATAATTTTACATAGTTATCTAATCTATTCTAGAGCTTTTGTTAAAGTAGTTTTTGAAACGTCAGAATATAATGCTCGGCATTTACTTACAACTTGCAGGACATATTGCTTTTGTTCTTCATCTTTTGTAGGAAGGTTGTTAAAGTCGGTTATTAATTTTACACCACGCTCAGCCATATCATTAACTACTTTTAATGTTTTGACAATTTTTAATCCTTCTTGGAAGTTATTATTTTGAGGCCAGGTGTTTGGATGTTGTCTTAGGAAATCTGTTTTTATATTAGATCGGTCAAAAAAGGTAAACGTTTCTTTGGTAAGTAAATTTACCAATCCTCCATCAACTACCTCTTTTAATTTTTCTTTACTAACTTTTGGATTTACAACCCTAGCGTGCTCTGATGGTTCATCTGTGCTACTGAGCAATTTGTTAGCCATTAACAACTTTTCATCGTCTGTAATGGTGGGATCAAAAACGATAATCCCACCAACTCTGCATTCAAATACCACAAATGATCTGAAAATTTGTCAGAGCTATTTCTGCAATGTCGTTGTCACATTCTTTATAGTCTAACAGACTATGCAAAATAGCTAAATCTTGCTTTGGAGCACTAAACCAAGTTTGACAATAAATTTTAACTAGGAAAACAGAAATAGCACGCACAGAACTTTCTTCTTCTTTAGACATCTTAAATTGACGACGAAAATGAATATTTTTAAGCAGTAAATAGCCTTTGCCATCCACCTAGCGTGATGAATGCTCCTGGAGTTCTAAACCCACAACATTGCCGTCTAGTGATCCAACAAAGACGAGAACCAACTGCAATAGCTCCTTGTAGTCATCTCTGGGGTGGCTCTCAGTTAATTTGGTCTTGAATTCAGCAGTAACATTTGCAATTACTTCTGGAGTTAGCTGCTTTTGTATTAGATTGTCACTGATACCTGTGTCGTATTTTCCTTTGTCCATCTTGGGCCACGCAGTAAGGAATCTCTTAAAATGTCTGGATGAGGTCCAGTGGTTGATCCCATTTCTGTGTCGAATACGCCTCTTAAAGAATTTCCAAGATATGGTGAGGGAAGCTAGGTATAAGAATTCTCTTCCTAACATTTTCTCCAATATGACGCATGCTCCTTTGAGTCTTCCCGTGTTGGATGCTGTCGTGTCGAAGCACATCGCCTTGACGGTGTTGGGAAGACCCCATTCATGTAGACATTCATATACGGCTACGGCTTGCTCCTCTCCAGAGCTGTTTGCTGTTACAGGAACTCCCAGCAGCTGTTCCTTTTCGCCATATGAAATAGCAATAGCTATTCGCTCACATTGCTCATTTTTTAAAATAACCGGTAAAAGTTTACCGTCCCAATGGACAACCACGGGCTCTTTTTCAGGTATGTTCACTTTATCAAAAATTTTTTTAGTATATTGTTCTCTGAACATTTGCCTTCTATAATGTAATAAAGTTTTCGATACTTTGTACTCAAGAGGGTCAAGGTTTAGTGCTTCTAGAGTAGCTATTAAAATTCTCGTGGTATTTCGGTCGGATACTTTACATCGATCTAACAAAATCGAGAGTTTCATGTTTAAAATCTCTTTAACGCCCCTTGCAAATGAAACTTTCATCCTCTTGTTCTCAGATGGTACAGCTTCTTTAGGGATGTCCATTTCCTCCAAGCTCTCAAGTTCCTGGTGGATTCTGTCCTCTTCAGTGCCTTCTTTTTCTTCTTCTTCTTCGAACTCGTCTTCATCATCCGTCTCTAAGAAGCAACAAAAAAAAGAGAAAAAAATATAAAAACCTGTCGTTTTAGCAGAAGAGTAATAATACATAGGTACTAAATTACCCACTTCTAATTATTAATAAGTATTATTTAAAAAATATCTATAATCTATTATTTATCTATTTTTAGAATATTATTAATAAAAAAAAAACTCACCAATATCAAAAGTTCTTTCTTGGATTTGTCGGTTCATTTTTGCAAGTTCCTTTTGCGCCTTGATTTCTTCCGCTCGAGACAACTTGAGATCCACTCCAGTCATGGAACCTGGGCGGCCCTTCTGCCTCTGTTTTACGAGAAACGCCTTATCTTCTTCCGATTTCATCAGAGCCAAGGCATCTTGTTGAGCAATATCAAAGAGATCGTCCAATTTTGCAACAAACTGTTTAAATTTGTTCTTAACCGCTTCCGATGTTTTCTTCCGATCTTTTTGATGAGTTCTCCACTCGGCGTGAACTTTTTCTAGCTTAGTAATTGCATATTGCTCATGTTTAGTCGGAATTCGAGCTTTCTCCCAAAAAATGAACACTTCTCGCATGGCAAGTTTTGCTGATTCTCTTACAGTTAATTTCACAGTACGTAAATTATAAAATAAAGCACACAAAACTTGACGATTTGAGGGTAGTTTACAAAACCCGTGATCTGGTGAATGGGATAGCCCACAAGAAATATTTTATCCTTGGTCCGGCTTTGTACACCTGATGTGGATGCCATTCCAGAGTTTAATAGGTAAATAACAGTTAAAATATATTACAAACTTTAATTTCAATAAAATGTTTTCAAATGTCTTTTAAAATAATACTATAATAGTTATAAAAACAATAACACACACTTGGAAAATTAAAAAAAATAACAAAAAACGTTAAAATATCTTCACTAGATAATTGTTCGATCTAACCAGCTCAAAGGCACTTTAGAAACTAAACTGAATAAATGAAAGGTCGGTTGTACGCTGAAGTAAAATCACCATCCCTAAAATAGAAATTAGATTTACCCTCCTTTTACCTGTCAAACGGGTCTTTCTTGGTAAACTAGTCAGGTAATGCCCATATAATAAAAGATTAAATTTGAACAAAAGGTTCTTTATGGTTGAAAATTGAGTTCCAAAATACTTTTAACAAAGAAAAAGTTAAATCCGAGACACATAATGTAAAAACCCGTAAAATTCTCAGAATACTCCCAAACGAGCTCCTACTGGTACCTGGTTACGTTTTTGGGGTCAAAGGCTGTTGTAACTCCGTTTGACTTAAAATATCAACAATTATGTATAGAATATAAATTTTAAAGAACAATATTAGCTATCTTTTGAGGTATTAAGCGTGTTTTTATTAGTTACCGTTCTTGAGTTATGGCTTATTATGTCACCTTTTTGCCAAAAATTGGGATTTTTTCAAACTTTGAGCGACGAGCGGCACGGGTTAACGCCGTTTAATCGAGCTCAAATTTCGGCTATCTCAATATCTGGGAAGGGGAATCGTTTTGTGGGGTCCAGACGAACAAAATTCTGACATCGATTTTTTGCGGTCACCCTACTGTAGACACATAATATTTAACGGATACTGTTGCAATGGAAACCTAGGTACCAAAGGATACTAAACATTTTTAACCACTGTTATTCTGTCTCATGAATGTTTGTTATTAGTGAAAAGTATATGCCTAAAAAGCAGTTATAAAAATTTTCACTTTTAATGTACAACCAGAATCTTAGGATTAGATTAAACTCATTTACACTATCTTGCCCTTTTTTTATCACAAAATTGGTGATAAGTACATGAAACTATCATACAATGTTTGAAATTTATTTTAAAAAATCTTGTTTTTATTTATTTACAAAGATTTTTGGTAAAAATACAAAACTCACAAAAATATCGACCATTTAAATAGAAGGCTTCTTTCCATATTATATCAGATGATATAAAATCCAATATTACACAATAGTTTTTAATATTCTATGGTAGTATCGTTTAATAACCAACAATTTTGTGCAAAAAATTAAAAAAAAAACAGTAAGTGATTGAATTTGACATTTGATGATGTTAACTTTATAGATAGTAACAAAGAATTATGGAAGTCCGGCTCTGACCTACTATTCATTGCGCAAACTCCGCGGGGCCAACACCCCTATTCCCGCTGACCTGCACGCCTGGACAATTTTGTTCTACAGTATTTGGCTTCCATACACCTTTAAACTTCCTTGGGTTGACTAGATGTTTCGCCAACACGAGCGGTTGGCATCTTCAGAAGTTGCTTCCTGGTTGACAGTATGCGAACTAATGGGCTTTGCCCGGTCGTAGCTCGTGTTTATACGTTCGGGAGGCAGTGGGCAGGGCTTCGGTTACTTTTGGTTCCGATCGGTTCCGGTCGGCTTTGTTTGTCAATGGTGCAATTCTCGTACCCTTAATTATGGGGACCCATGTTTTGTTGATCTTAACTGCTTTATCCTTCTTGTTAAAGTTGTTGCTATGCTTTTCTATCTCTATGGCTTCTCTGTAGAGTCTGGAGTCTGGAGTGGTATGCCGACGTAGTCGCGAGTACTTGGGTCTCCTCAAACTTTATTCGATGGTCCGTTGTAAGGGTATGTTCTGTTACGGCGGATTTGTCTATCTGCCCCAGACGACAGTTGGCTTTATGTTCTTTAATCCTGGTATTGATCGAGCGTTTTGTCGTTCCTATGTACACGCTTTCACATGTGCACGGAATGCGATAAGTTCCTGAAGACGCAAGTGGATCTCTATTGTCTTTGGCCAATCGAAGGCATTCTTTGATTTTCCTCGTTGCTTGGACCAAAAACCATTGAAATAATATTTACCAAGAGCTTGGTTTTTCTAATGAAATAAAAATATAAAATTACTACCTTGTTTCAAATTTAATTTTTCTACTAAATGATAAGACTTACATGAATTATCTAAATTTAGTTACTGAACAATATTTGATAAAAACTTATTTATATGTACAAAGCCAAATGTTTTTGTTTAAATTTATGGGAAAACAAGTATTATTTTAAATGATTGCTTTTAAAATAAAAAACAAATTAGAAAAGTAAGTATTAAAAAAAGTAAGAAGTTATTTTTTAAAATTATTAAAAAATATATATTAAAGGGTATTAAACAACTGTCTATAAGAAAAGGCATATATACCTAATTCCAAAATATCTAAAAAATTCTAATATTAAAGTGGATTAAAATCGCAGGTTTTTGCCTCCAGAATTAAATGTAACAAAAATGTGTTATTTATATTAATCTTGGCTCACGGTATTTGGTATGTAAGTAGTTTTTAGGACAAATGTAAAAGAAAAATTTTGAAAACTGCTCATTTTTACTCGAATCGCACTTAAGCTGGGGCGATAATATCGTATATTTAGGAGGTATTTCAAAAGTTTACAATCTAACTACATAATATGCTATTCGAAGGTCATATTTGTCTTAGAATTTAAAATGCGCGCAGAATTTTAGTTTTATTTATTAAACTTAAAAAAAACTCTAGAGATCATACTAAAAACAGTTATGTAAAATAAAGGCCAAGTTCCTATCTAGAAATTTCGGCTTTTTAAAGTTCTGAGATGCTTAAATAGGACCCAGTTCTTCTTTGGTTTGGCAAGTTTTAAACTGACTGTCTATATTAATTAAAAAAACACATTAATTATATTAATACATACGGAAATTTAAAAACCGCCGTCAATGACTTAGCAATACAGTATCCAGGAAAATGTATTTTGATTTGTTACTAATGTTGCCGATTCTACATCTGGTTAGACTTGAAAGGTATGCATCTTCCTTGGTTTTATAAACCAAAAGAAAATATGCAATAAAGGTTACATGTTCCTGTTTTATAAAACTAACGAAGAAAGATACAGATAAATCAGCGAAGTCTGGCGAGGACCACATGCGGTTGTGTGTGGTTCGGATTTCACGTTACGGACATTACCCAAACTGAGAGAAGGGGGGTAGTTTAAAGTTAGTGGTTTATGGTATATGTTGTGGCACGACCGCGTTGTCTAAAAAGTACCGTGAAATGCAATATCTGCATATTTCGTTACCTGAATATCGTTGACGAAACATATAAAAACACGGCACCTACGGACCTACCACTTAGGCTTCACATAAACTTTCGTGGGCCTAGGCTGTCATAAAAATAAAAAACATTTTGTTATTCTAGAACTGCTTAAAGTTATAATTTAAGTCATAATAAAAGGGGATAATTTCTTTTTTTGGAAAATTAGCTTTGGTATTTTTTTGACAATTTATTAAACCCCACACTTAACATGTCAATAAATATTTTAAATATTTTATCTATGGGCCTTCACGAATTAGTGTTTGAAATTGGTATTATGAACAAAGTGCAAAAAGCCTTAAGAACTGTTACGCTACAATATTGATTAAAAAAATGTATCATCAACATATACTAATCTAGACTTTTAGTCTCAAACACAAAAAGATGAAAATCCATTATGCGAAATATGCAGCTGACGCGACGGCCTAGGGACCATATGCCCCACAAAGAACGAAATGAAATAAAATCTTAAAAAACCAAGTCAATTTCCAGTTGCCATATTTTAATAAAAATCATTAATTTAAACTATTTTATAAAACAGATTTTATCACTAAAGAAATGGATTGTTTTTAAACTTAGCTGTTTAAGTAGTAAGCCTACAAAAAAATAATATATTAATTTTGATGAGTCGGTCAGTCAGTAGTAAAATGGGCGATTTCTTAAATCAAATATTACAAAAATCAAATCTCATACTTTTATATAGATCAAGAACAAAGTTATGATAGGGGTGAAATATATGCTTAATCCTTTCGTTTTATATACATATAAGGTATAATTTATTAGATACTTCTGGATTAGGTTTATATGCTTTTACTAAATTTACAAAATTATTATTTATTTTATTATAGATTTATTTTAGATAATGGTGCCCCCAAAACCATAGGAATAAGAGAATGTTAATATTAATTTATAAGAGATTTTTTTTAATGAGTTTAGGCAAGCAATATTTTATATTTTTCCTTTCAATTTTTATCAATACATTTTCTTAAATAAAAAAAAATATTTGGTCACATTAAAGCTAATTAATTTATAAAATATATATTTTTATTCGCAAAATTTTCTAAATACAATTATTGTTTAAACTGGTCCAAATAAACGGGGTTTTAATAACCCTCCATAAATAGTTTTTAATGATTAAAAAAAAAATAATTCAATTTGTTTTTTGTTTTCAAAGCAATAATTTAAAATAATACTTGTTGTGCCTATATAATAAAACAAAAACCTTTAGCTGTTTATTTAAAAATAATTTTTAATCAAATGTTGTTAAGTAACTATATTTTAATGATTTATGTAAGTTCATTGTTTTGTACAAAAAATTAATTTACTTTGCATTGTTAATTTATCTACTGCCCTGGATAACTTTAAAATTACAAAAGCAGGTTGCTTGAGCTCCTAGAAAATAAACAACTAAGAAATATAGTTAAGTGGTTTGGCTTTTTAAATTCTCTTCAAGCAACTTAATAACTAAGTGGGTTTTAGCAGGTTTTGTCGCATTTTTAATAATATTTTCATTAAAGTTTTTAGAATTGCTTTTTACAGGGAATAAGGTTTTTTTTAAAGATATATTGATTTCATAAATTAATAATTATTTCGTAAAATATTAAAGCAACTTTTAGGTCAATTGGGTCTAATTTTGATGTTGTGATCTTTTTTTTTTGCGATCTTTATTATTTAAAACACGTTTTTGTAGCACAGTAATCCCCCTCTCAAGGGTTCCTCACCTTGACGAAGGCAACAGCCGGATGAGCGGGCTTGCGTGTTCCAATGATCCTTAAAACACATTCACTGCCATATCACCAAGACGGGCTTACCTGGACGTCAGTGTTTTTTTTACGACCTGTTAGTAATTTGAAAAACATATTTGTATTTTCATTTATAACGATGAAATATCATGTACGATGTACTTTTCTTTTGAAAAAAAAAGCAGGAGACGCGTTGGTGGCCCACAGATATGAAAATTGTGTTATATGCCAACAACACGGCAGCCGCGTTTTGCCACTTATAAAAGGTTATAACTTTATTATTTTAAATAGAAAAAAAACATAGGTGATTAAAAGATCAAAAGTAAGTGCGATTAAGTCAAAAATTTGTGAAATCACTTCTCGTGAAATTCTCTAAGGCATGGTGTCAAGCAGAGTCCCGGCTGTGCAGGGCACTGAGGACAAAAATACACAACGTCTTTTCCTATTTTTTTTCGTCCCAACACTTTTTGCACCTTCGTCTTTTGGCATTTCCTTAATTATCTTCTGGGTAGTATTCTGGTAGGTGAAATATTTGAGGCCCTGACTAAGGTTTCGGTGGTAGTGGACCCAATAGATTTTCTATTACAGACAGTCTATAGTCATACAGACTCATTTTATTTTCTTGTTGATATTGTTTGTAAATATAGTATGAATTAATTAGCAGCATCTGGAATATATGAATTCCAAATTTTTTGTACCACCTCAAAGTTTTATGCTCACATGGGTAATAACTGAGAATTTGATCATTTAGATCAATGCCGCCCATAAACTTATTGTATTCAAAAATTAGCTTGGGTTTTTCCTGTTCTACGCCTTTTTTTGACGTTGTTTTCAAAATTTCACCACCAAACTCACTTGAAATGGAAAGGACCTTACGTCGATTCTTCCATTTGCAAAAACATATGCCATTAGGTGTATACTCGCAGTAACCCTTTTTCAATTTCTTTGACAAAACATTTTGTGGATTTCTAGCACGATTAGCTCTGAGCGTACCAGTTGAATATACGTATTGGCTCCTAATAGTTCTTCGGGCAGACTGATACTGTTAAAATAATTATCCATCAAAAGAGCATGTCCGATTGCCTTTTTCTCCATTAATTCTAAGACAACTTTTTCCGTATGTTTGGAACATCCTATATCTGTGTCAGCTGAACCGCCGTATAGAAGAATCTTTTGAACCATACCAGTGGGCTCCGCCAACACATAAAGTTTCATAACATACTTATGTCTTTTCCCTTGTATATATTGGCGAAAACTTAGGCGACCTCTCCAAAGAACCATGTACTCATTCAAAGCCAGCTCTCTGCATGGATAATAGACTTGTTCCATTTTTGCATTAAAAAAGTTCATCAAGGTTACTATTTTAGCCAGTTTATTTCCCTCGTTTGTTTCATTTTCATTAAAATGCAAAGCACGTAAAATGAGCAAAAAATAATTTCTGCTCATAAAAATAGTGGAATATTAAAAAAATGTTTTCCAATAATCATTTATTCTATTAAGCCTTATGGTTCCCATATGGAACAAAAGTCCAAGGAATATTTTTAACTCTTGTTTCGTTATGTCATTCCAGAAGGTTATTCTGCATTGATCTTTTGTATTGTGCGCCAGTATTTCAACCGCATAATTATTGGAATTTAACATAGTTAGTTCATAAAAACTATCATCGGCCAAAAAATCGAAACAATCTATGGGATTATGTTCATCTAATTTTTTTTTAAACCTGGAACTACTGTAAATGGGATCTTCGGAACATTTGGCGATTCATCTAGCCACGTTCAGCAGATGGAAGCTCTACTACTATACCAAGGAGCTGCTGTGAGAAGGTGGTACAGTAGGTTCTTGTAGCGTAGGAGATGCAGCAGGCGACTGTGGGATAGAAGATGGAGCAGGCGGCTGCAATTAGGTGACGACTGGGTGTCTTCGATGGTATCACATCTTCGTTTTCATCAGAAAAATTTGAATCAAGTTCATCGTCTAGAAAATCTATGTCATCGTCAGACTCTTCTAATATTTGTAATAATTCGGCATCTGTTAAAGGTTTTAAATACGTTTTTTTAGCTCTCTTTGCTTTGGAGTAAGAAGGACCTGCTTTAAAATCCTCGTTGTCCATATTTACTCTTTCTATGAATACGTTATCTACAAACAAAAAAGCAATGCCAGAACACTAATAATTTTGCTATATGCCGTACAACGCGGTAGCCGAGTAGTACCATTTCAAGAGTAGTTATTAAAAATTGATACTTTTATAAATTATAAATTCAATAATCATATTTTATTCAAAAATAAATTTGTAAAATAAACACAAAAATATAAGTAACAACTTACCTCATATATTCACTTAAAAAATTAATGCGTAATTATTTCTTTTATAACACAAAACAAAATGGAAGAATTTAGAAACCAATACTTATTTACACAACGACAAGTGTATGTCAGCGTATAATAAAATGGTTCCTATTTTTATTACCATAGGTAGAAAGCGCGGGAGATGCGTTGTCGGCATATAGCCCAAGTTATAAGAACGCGGGAGCCGCTTGCTGACAGTAAAGGTGTTAACCGTTAAGTACTAACACACGGTCTCACACACGGTACCGCATGGCTGGGCATACGATAACTCCCCACCTCAGCGCTTTTAAGCGTTGGCCGATTAGGTAACTTCAGTACTCATCGATATGGATTAGAGGTCGGCCGGGCGATTTGCCGAAGTGCATAGTTCTCGAAATATCTTAATATATACCGTCGATGCCGTCTGTCAGACGGAGTGTTAGTGCTAACGTTAATTTTTTCTTTATTTGCGGACAATGGATCAAGAACCCAGTAGCTCAAAACGAGTGAGGTATGGCGACCAAAATTATGAGGATACGCTTCTAAATTGGTATGAAGAGGCTGGCAGCGATAATAGTGACATAGAATAAGCATGTGACGAGAATTTTGCTATAGAGAGTGATCATGACTCAGAATCCGAAATTGAAGGTTACAAATATTTCCAAATAATATTAAATTGTGTATGTAGTTGTGTATGTTTTGTTACAGGTGATGAGAATATGGATGGGAATGGTGAAGAGACTGAGAGCGAAGGGAGTGACAGTGGAGAGAATGGGAGTGAAGAACGTGAACGAAAGTCAAATTACTACTATGGAAAAACCGGTTCAAATGGTCCAAAAAGCCTGCTATCTCAAATAGAGTGCGGCAACCACAGCACAACATAGTTTTGCAGTTACCAGGTTTACGAGAAGCGGCGAAAAATATAGGAGATCCTGTTGACCCTTTTTCAGTTTGGAAGCTCTTGTTCAGTGATGATATTTGTAAATTTTTTCTCAAATGGACAAATGTTAGAATAGGAAGAGAGAGGGCTAAGTATAAAAAACAAAATTTACCAACGCTTAGGGATCTCGACATGACTGAACTTTACGCTTTCATGGGATTCTTAGTCACTGTTCAAATCTAATAATGAAAACTTAGATATTGTATTTGCCACTAACGGAACTGTTAGGGAGATTATAAGGTGCATTATGTCGAAACAAAGTTGCGCTTTTCTTCTAACGTGTTAGAGGTTTGACGACCCAGAAACAGGGGATGTGAGGAAAGCAGTAAATCCAGCCGCTCCAGTGTCAGAAATTTTCGATATTTTTATCAAAAACTGCCAGACGCGTTATTCGATAGGCAAACCAGCATGCATCGATGAAATGCATGTAGGATTTAGAGGTCGGTGCCGTTTTAAAATGTATATTCCAAATAAGCCTGTGAAATATGGGATAAAGATTATGTGTTGCACTGATGGAAGAACCAACTATCTTTTGAATGCTTATATTTATACGGGTAAAAATTCTGATGGAAATGAACTATCAGACGAAGAACATAAATTGAATAAACCTACATAGGCCGTATTACGACTTACAAAACCACTTTCTGGTTCAAATAGGTCAGTAACTTTTGACAACTGCTTCACTTCGATTGAGTTGGTGAAGGCCATGAAACAAAGAGGACTAACTTGTATTGGTACTCTGAAGAAGAACAAAAAAGAAATACCTGCTGTTTTTCCTACCAACAAGAAAACGAGAATTAGAACAACCCTATACGAGTATACACAAGATATCTTTTTGGTTTCGTACACAACAAAAATCAATAAAGCTGTCATTTTGCTATCGTCTTTCCACCACCATGCCAGTCTAGACCCATTAGCCAACAAGCCTGATATTATTACTGATTACAACTGCACTAAAGGTGGTGTCGACACGTTAGATGAAAAGTGTAGCAAGTTTAGTGGTAGTCGTCGAACCCGCCGCTGGTCTATGGCAGTGTTTTTTAGACTCTTTGACATTAGCACAGTGAATGCATATATACTTTACGAATCTTACAGAAATAATAATCACCTAGAACGCTCAAAATTTATCGAAAAATTAGCATTTCATCTTGTGGAACCTCATCCAAAGAAGACAGGAAAACACATTTCTACCGAGAAAACTAAAATTAAGCATATGTGAAATCTTAGGCGTTGAACAGGTAAACCAACCCCTGGAAATGCGAGTTGAAAAGTTAGAAAAAAAAGACTGCTTACTTTGTCATTACAAGAAGAAAAGAAGAACGGCATATGTTTGCTACCATTGCCAAAGACCAATCTGCCAAATTTAAGCTTTGTTATTTTTTTATTTGTTTGCTTGTTTTTTATTTTTTTTGCTGAGTACATATTTTTTTATATCCTTAATACGAGAATAAATGTTTTTTTTATTCATTTATTGTTTTTTTACGACATTCACAAATACATATATGTCAGAAAACAAAAAATAGAGCTTTCGTTTCAAACTTTTAAAATATTTTCGCATAAATAACCATTAGATAGACTTTTTCGTATAGTTTTAATGGTAATGATTCATTCCAAGTAAAAAAATGGTTAGATACAAAAAAACTCATTTTTTTTAACACGTCTCTCAGACGGACTGTTAGTGTAGGCGCGACTGATTCAATGTGTTGGTACTTAAGGGTTAAAGCTAGACCGGCAGAGCCACCCATGCGGGAAGGTCTAAGAACAGGAACCAGACTAAAAAGAATCCCCAAAATTCCCAATCCATCAGCGTTATGCGACCCGTACCGAAGAATGGATGGTATCGAGGTTAAAGGGTGTTGTAAACGGGTGCTGAACACCCCTTTACTCGTGGGATCTATTTGGATGACCAAGGTAACAAAAATAAAGATTCAAGAAGGGATCCGGGATCCTTCTCCAGCGAAACTCCAACAAAAACCACGAGGTCGTGACGGACCACGATAGTGAAGCATCTGTGGGCAATCAAGGGACCACAATAAGCTAGGATGCGGGGGCAAAAGACATGGACCCGAATCCAGACTAAAGAAACTATTCGGGGTGCAGAAAAAAAAAGCTAAAGAAGGAGAGTAAAAAGGCCGAGTGGACATGGACCTCTAAAAACCCTTAATAAAAGCGAAAAGAGGGCACAATAAGACCTCGAGACGAGTCAAAGACCCGCCTAAAAATTTCCAAAAAGTCCAGAAATGCTCCCAGACCTGGACCATACAGTGAAGTTGCTTTGGGACTCAGGATGGCAGTCATCGACAAGCGCCATCTTGACGTAACGATGGATCAGAGGCAGGCAGATCTGATCCAAGAAAAACTGGTTGATGGGATGGAAAACAATTTCAGTGGAAGTGGAAACCCCATACAATTAACCAGAGGTACCTTTAGTTGAGGAGTCCTATGGATGACCTGCTACAACGAGGCAACCAAAGCGAGCCAACCCTGGAAGAACTTTGGGAGGGGGTGGATATGACAGTTTTCGAATTCAAGGACCTCCAAAAAAATACGAAATTCCTTGTATTTATTCCGGGGCAAGAGAAATCAGGGGAAGCGGTGAAATCACATCTGGTGAAACCCCACGCTCGGCGTGGGGGAATGGCTTCTTCTGAGTAAAAAAAGTAGAAAAGGGGAGAGTTATCTGGCTCTTTTCCATAGACGTGGCCTCCTATCAGGTCTTGGAAGAAAACCAGTTCATAGCATTTTACAAGCCCTGAATGGTCACCTGCCGCTCCATAGGCCGCTCCGATGGCAGGACGCAAGATCAGGGTGCTGCAAGCAAACCTGCAGCAAAGTAAGGCAGCAACAGCAGTTCATGCTTACGCTATGAGGAACATCGACGTGGCCCTTATACAAGAACCCTGGGTCTACGGTGGAAAGTTAAGAGGTTTAGAGGATGTGGCGGGAGAACTGATATACAGTAGAATATCTGACGTCCCTAGAACATGCATAATAGTCAAAAAAGACATTAAGACTACCACTAACTAATTTCTGTTTCAGAGACCTGGTAGCTGTTAAATTTAAGTCAGGGGATAAGACCATGCCAAGGAAATAATTATCGGATCGGCATATCCACCCTTTAATGACTCTGACATACCAACTAAGAAGATGGACGACCTGGTGAGAACCTGTAGAGGAAATGGATCGCAGCTATTTTAGAATGCGATGCAAATGCACACCACGTCACCTGGGGAAGCACCAAAAGAAACAAAGGAGGGCAAGGAAAGAATACAACAGGGCAACATCGAAGGGGGAAAGATGCAAGAAGGCCCTTATCGAATACAGCAAGGCATTGAGAAAAGCTAAGAGAGATACACGGAGAAGGCACTGTGGGGAAATGGAAGGAACTTAAGAAGCAGCCAGACTTCATAAGATTCTTTCGAAAGAACCTGAAGCACAAATATTTACTTTAAAAAAACCCAAAGGGCATCACACAAAAACTAAACTTGAAATCATAAAGGAACTACTCAGGGTACACTTTCCGGGATGCAAAATAACCAGCTTGTCACTGGAACACTGCAAAAGCTCAGAAGTGGGAAACCCAGGGTACTGCTCCAGGGAGGACTGGCAGGTAGCAAGATCAGTGATAAACGTAAACAAAATTAAACCGTTTAAATCGCTAGAAACGAATGACATTTATCCAGTAATGCTCCAGAAAGGACCAGAGTTATTACTTCATAGACCCTACTTTTAAGAGGCAGTTTTGCTCTGAGCTATATACCAACAACTTGGAGGCTAATCAGAGTAGTATTAATTTCCAAACCTGGAAAAACCGGACAGAATGAAGCAAAATCTTTAATACCAATAGGTCTGATGTCGTGTTAAAGACCCTAGAGAAGTGGCTGAACAGGCACATCAGGGAGAATGCATACAGAGCACGTAAGTCCACAGGGGACACCTACACCAAATAGGCTCATACGATGGGGACTTAAGTTGCAGAATGTGCGATGAGGGGGAAGAAACAGCCTACCACATCCTGTGCGAATGTGAAGCGTTAAATCACTAAAGACAGGCGTTATTTGGGCCACCGAAAATAATCCCACAATAATATATCAACCAACCAGTCTCGGGGTTATACAGGCTTGTAAAGGAACAGGACTAGTGGGAGGATTGGTATAAAAGAATATGGGAGATTGGTCACAAAAAGCCCAGCCATTAGGATGGTTTCCAGGAAAAAAAACACAGTGAAGCCATGACCAATGAAATACCTAATGTTATAATTTAATTAACAACAAACGTCTTAAATACAAAATAAACGAGTTAAACAACTAAGTTTATTTACTGCGAAAGTAGTCTTCTAAATTTTTATCTAAGTTCCGCCTTAGTTTAAGAGAGGTATTCTAAAAATATTTTTATTAATTTTGATGATTTTTTCTGAGAGTCTATTACACAAACTAATTTTGTATTAATAGAGTATTAAATTGGCTGCTAAGAAATTTTATTTGCGCAGCTAACAAACCACTGTAAACGGCGTGGCGTCTCTAAAATGTTAAAATGTGCGAAAAAAAATTTTTGGTAGTCCCCTGGGGAAAAATCGCGCTTAAAAAAGCATTTTTTTATTTCTATTTTTAGATCCCAGAGTTCGCAAAAATATTTGCATTGTTCTTAAAGGTAGAGACATCGAAAATATTTGATAAGTAAATTGTTGAGTGAAAAACTTTCAAATGGCATTAGTTTTTAGAAAAATATACATATTTTTAGGCAATTTGTGATTTAACGATGAAATTTGAAAAATTTACAAAGAAAAAATATTAATCGGGAATTTGCTTTTGAATTTACGGTTTTTTCCAAAAAAAAATTTAATTTTGCTTCGCAAATTTCATAATAGAAATTTTTACCAAATTATTTTCCTTGAGGCCAATAGCATCTGGTATAAAATATGGTGTGGGTTTCATGTCACACTTGTTGGAAACTCGAAAAATGTATCTAAGGTAATGAATAACTACAAAGAAAGAAAATAAAATATAAAGAAGCTAAAATAATTGTAAATAGCCAAAATGTATTTAGCAAGCCTAGCTAAATCGTGAAAAGTCGGTCAAGCTTGGTGAACGAGGGATAGTATATATGTCGTAACTTTGAAGAACAGTCTTTGTTATCACTTGAAAACGGTTGAAGATGCACCACTTACCCAAACGTTGGGTCACAATTAACAAATAAAGACAATGGAAGTCCAAGATTTTAGTGTTATTGACGTCTTAAAAATTTTAAGTACAGAAAGAAAATTTCTCCAAAAAGTCAGTTTCAAAACGTCGGTCAGCAAGATTAACCAAGCAATTACGAGAGTTATAGCGGAGCAAAATAATAGTATTAATATTAGCTGAAAACATACATGTAAAGAATGACGTTCTTGGTATTTAATTTGTTTCGCCACAAAAAGAACGGAGATGTAAAAAAAATCAACCACAATTTTTATTCGAAAGAATAAAACCTTAGACTAAGTAAACAATAGATTTTCCAAGATTCTCGTACTTAATTCAGGTGTAGTGTAAACACTAGCCAACTATATTTCATTAGAGTGACATATTATTGTAGCTGTTAAGTTCTGCTATTATTTAACACTTTTAATATCTCCCTAGATCTAGAATTATTACTTAACATTTCGAGATCTTAATTAATTCTCGACTTATTGCCGAAAAAATGCATTGCTCGTACTCTTTCCTATTTTAAGTTGTCAGATAAACAACGCGGCGATTTTACAAGAATGCCATTACAACAAAAGCCATTTTTTTTTCGAATATTTAATAATGTCAATAATATTATTATTATTTATTTATCATCAATTTAATAACAGCATTTACAATTACACGTCTCCTGGTTAATAATAGCTGATTTATTATCATCTACAGGCTCTGTCTAATTGTATTTTCATTGTGCTGTAATAGTATCCACATTTCCAGTTTCTCTTAAACGGGTTGCCAGATGTGTAGACACACATAAACGAGCATATCGTATGCCTCGGCGGTAAAACCAGACAAAATTTAAAATTACCTAATAACGATTACCAAAACTACTACTAATAGTAATAACGATAAACTGCGATAAAGAAAAACTAAATTTAAAATTATCAGGTTTGACAAACAATGCAACTGTCATTTTTATCGTCCCTGTTTTCTGTGATCTTTGACGTCCGGCACTCTCGATAAAAACGCCGGGTTGTTTTTCTGACAGCTTAAAATAGGAAAAGATACGAGTAATGCAGTTTTTCGGCAATAACTCAAGAATTCATTAAGATATCGAAATGCGGTTTTCACGAGTTTCTCTAGTTTTTTATGGTTTTTATTAGGCTTATAAAAAATTACAAAATTTATAACTTTGACACAAATCAGTCTCCAAGGATAAAACAAAAAAATAAATTAAATATAACAATATTTTGTCTTAAGCCATGGTAAAAGCTCTTATAAACAAAACCTAGTTTATCAGAATCGGTTAAGCCAAAAAAAAGTTATTTAATTTTTTTTCAAATGTACATTCGCTCCTCTCCACTACCTATATTTGACCGGTTAGGAAAAAACGCATTATAGAAAAAAGTTTTCTAATTTTAAATAGTTGCTGAAAAAACTATCAACAGCATAAGGTAATATGGCATATTTTTAAATTATCCGTGTTTTCCATTTTGTTCTTAGTTTTACGCCCTCTAGCGGTGAAATAAGAAACTTAAAAATAATTTTCAGCATTTTCTCGAGGCAGGTTTTACCAACTTAATTAGACTCAAGATCTACTGTTCACTGACGAAACCCTGTGCCATCTACCAATTACATACTTCATGAAATTTTAAATAAAACGGCAGAGTTCAGTATAGTCCGTTCTACGTATTTATATTTTTTGCCTTGCCACGATCGACTGGACTAATAGTCGCGATCGACCGGTTGGCCACCACTGCCCTATATTAATATTAAATTGCAGCTGTATGAAAATACTGTTTTTTTGAATTCCCTATTTACTTATTTCAGATTTGGCTTAGCGCTGCCCGCCTGGCGAAATATGGCAAAACTACCAATTCAAAATTTACAAACCCGTGAACTAATTGAAGATTAATTTTTGACTTACATGAGCTGGACAGCAAGTACACAGGCAAGGAAAAAGCAACAACGCTAGACCGCAGGCTAACGTTGGCCCTGTGACTAATAAAAACTCATTTGTTTTTTATCCTCAATATTTTGTCAACTATTTATTAACTTCATCAGGACTAGCTAAAAATTATATAAAAAAGGACCTATAAGTAACATTTTGAATAGCCTTAAAATTAGGTAGTACTTACAAACTTAGAGTTAGTCAAATTTAAAAAACATTACAATGCTACACCTAAGCACTTTCAGATGAGGAATGACAATAAAAACATGGAAAACAATTTTAATTTAGTCTATAAAAAAGACTGAAAACACTACATCAAAAAATAATAAAATATTTCCAACAAAAAATAATTCACAAAATATACACAATGGATTAAAATTGGTAATAAACTCTATATATACAGTATGTAGCTAAAACAACATGAATTAAATTGATCTTAAAATATTACCATAAATATTGCTAAGCTGACTGGTATCTGACTTAAGATTAATTTTAAGCTACATACTGTCCCGAGCTTTCGGAAAATTTATATCCTTTTTCAAGGCGCTAACATGTTAATCAAAAATTACTAATGCTACCGAACAGAACTTCATTGATTACAAATTAAAAAATGCTTAAAAAACATTACACCCAATTAAAAGCAAAAGAAAAAAAACACAAAAGTACACCACCCACATCACATATAGCGGTTGTTGTAAATAGTAAGAGAGTAGAGTTTTACGATTTACAACAACCGCTATATGGTGTACTTTTGTGTTTTTCTTTTGTTTTAATTGGTGTAAGTTTTTTTATTTTTTAAATTTTTGATTTGTAATCAATGAAGTTCTGTTTGGTGGTATTGGTCATTTTTGATTAACATGTTAGCGCCTTAAAAAAGGAAATAAATTTTCCGAAAGCTCGGAACTGCTAAAAACTGTTTAACTTTTAATGAAGCATAAAGACCGAATCCTTAATAACCTTCCAGTTGTTTATTCAATTATCGGTTAATATTTTACATTTATTTTTATAAATATATATATATATATAATATATATATATATATATATATATATATATATATATATATAATATATATATATATATATATATATATATATATATATATATATATATATATATATATATATATATATATATATATAATATATATATAAAAAAAAAAAACAGAGCTGAAAAACTTCAAGTACTTTTTATTAGGAGGTACTTGTACTTGTACTTGATTAGTTTTTATAAAGATATTTGGATTTTTACTTGATTTGACCAAGTAAATTACTTAAAGTATTTATTTAAGTACTTAAAGTATTACGATGTAATAGAAGTAAAAAAAAGTACTTCAAGTAAAAAACGTACTTTAAGTAAAGAAAGAACTTCAAGTAAATAAAAATTACTTGAAGTAAAAAATTAACCAAGTACTCGAAATTACACGCCCTAGATAATCGTACAAACAAGTTAAAACAAGAAATACGCGCAACCGCAGCTGTTTCTATTGTATTGCATTACAGCGCTCATTTGAATTGGATCCAACAGCAAGACAACTATTACTGAGAATTAAACTTTTTGTTTTTTAAATCGGTCTTGTCTCAACGTGAAAAGTGCTCTGGTCTGGTGAAAACAACCTGCTGTAGGTACCCATATGAAAACACTCGCTTTTGACAGATGTATCGGATGCCAACGGGTGCCAACGCCAACCCGTTGGCAATCACAGGAAAAAACCCATTTTGGGAAAAAACAATATTTCCTATAATAGTTTAAGGCCCAAGCGCTCACCCGAGTACGGTATTGTAGGCCTGTTGCCATAAATTTACATACGAAATTTTACAGTATTTCGGACATCGGATGCCTAAGATTCTGACTTAAAACGGGATACTTAGCCACCCTACTTGTTTTCCTAACTATAGTTTTTACCGACTGGCCTACTTTCCATTGACGTAGCGCTTAGTCCTTAAAGCTTTTAGGAGTTGTTGAAAAACCCAGTTTTAAGGAATAAATCCTCTAACTTCCTTACAAAAAATACTACTCAAGTATAATTTGTTTTACTTACTCTTGAAGTACTTTTAATTACTTCAAGTACTATTTAAGATACTTTGACAGTTCTATATATATATATATATATATATATATATATATATATATATATTTTTATATATATATATATATATATATTTATATATATATATATTTAGTGAAATATTTAATAGACTAGAATAAACATTGATCTGAATGTACACCTTCGTTATCTTTGTGGGAAAAGTAAGTGAATGATTTACTTTAACCTCTTTCTGCGACAGGTGTATATTTAAAATTTTTGAGACGTCTCGTGTTATTTAATTTGACATTTTAGGGATATTATCTACCCCCAGAACTAATCCCGAGTCAGAATAGAAGGATACATTAACAGTCATGGCTTTTAAATGAAAGGAATTTTCAATTTACGTATAATACCCTGGGGTATGTTGGGACCTATTTAATAGTCTTTTTATCACTGAATTTAATCCTTTTGTACCTGTATTATGTCCAATATACGCCTCATAAGTTTTTAAAGAATTTTATTCTATTTACAATTTAATACCATTAATATTTTAAAAGTTAATTAAAAGGATGTATTTGTCTTGTTAATACTAAGGATAACTTTACACAAATATCTAGGATTTTTAAAAAGGCGAGAGCAATATAAAAAAGTATTTTATTATTATGAAAAAATATTTAATACCAGCTGCTTTAAATAACATATTGAAAATCTTTCAAGTTTTAGTTTTTGTATTGTAATATCTAATAGGCAGGCAGTTTGACCTAATTTACAAATATATGAGGGCTTTACTTTAACATAAACTCTGTTAACCATTACTTAAAATCTTCCAAACTTCACATACTCATTCTTACCGACACCAAGTTTTAAAACATCAACCAATCACCTCCTTTTTTCCAGGAACAAAACGTGCTAGAGCTTCCAACCTCGAATTAGGTAAGCCTGACATTCTTGGGCTTAAACTTATCTTTGCTTCTTCTACCATATTCATTTGTTACATATATCTTAAAATTTCAATACCGACTTCTTTGACTTCCTTTTAATAAAAATTGACACTATTATTTCCCAGTTTCCACTAACCGAAGTAATCGTTCTCGAGGATTTTAATGTTTACAATAAAGACTGGCTCGGTTCTACAAAAACTGACACCCAAGGCAAAGCAACCCTAAAATCCACCAAGCATTAGTAACTGCTCTCCTTAATCTCTTGGATCATGGCTTGGTCACTGTATCATACACTACACATTCTAAGGCAACTGAGTACTCGTATATGCCACCACGCACCATCTGGCACTACAACTCCGCCGACTGGGATGGCCTAAGAGATTTCTTTGCCACCTATCCTTGGTATCCTACCTTTTGCATTGACGATCTTTTAAAAGTTGTGAATAACTTATCGAAACAATTTAAGTGAACATTAAAACCTATAATCCGCCATACCAAAAGAACCCCAAACCTCTAAATTATAAACAGTGGCTTTCTAAATTCCGTTACAAAGCCAGGCTTTTAAAAACCCAAGCTCACAAATGGTTTCTTCAAAATCCCAGCCCCGAAAATCGACAAGCTAGCATCCAAGCAAGAAATCAGTAGTATAATCAAACTATCTTAGAAGCCAAAGACCGTTCTCATACTCGGATAAAAGATAAAATCCTCCCTTGCTCAAATGGCAGTAAGTCCTTTTGCCAAAAACATCAGAGAAAATTAAAAATAACACATTTATTTCCACTCCTAACCTTTGAAGACGCTATTGTTTCTACCCTTGATCCTGTTAATCTTTATTTTCCAACAATTGCTCCGGGTCCCACGAAATGCCAACTTTATTTTTAAGGTCAAACAAATCAAGCGAATCCTTTTCTTCTCAATACCAAAAAATCGTCAGGACTGGATGGCATATCAGCAATTGTCTTCAAAAAATGTGCTTTCGAGGTTGCACCCATCTAAACTTGCACTTTTCCGGAAAGCTGAAAAGCTGCACGTGTTCAACCTCTCCCCAGGAAAGGATCCAAAACTCTCCCTTCTATCTACGGACCTATATCTCTTTTTTCAGTTGTTTGTAAGGTAATTAAAAATTGCATAAATTTTCAAATCTTAAAATATTCATAAAAACACAACATTTTGCATAAGAGCCAGTACGAATTCCGTCACAATAGATCAGCAGCAGGTTTTCTTTCCTTTGTCTTATACAACTGGAACAAGTCTCTTGAGTTTCACCGCCGGGCTGTAGGGGATCTGTTTTTCTTTTATAGGTATAAAAAGTATATAAATCTGCAAATATTTAAGTTTCTCGTGAATAAACACCATTTCACCACACTTAGGACACTTACGGTATGTTAGAACTTAGGCCTCTAGCCTGTATAGACTGTCTGGAGATAAAAGTAAAATTAGAGCAACTTTGCACAATTTGGCATCTTATAGTTGTCTCTTCTACAGACTCTATAAAGGAGTTTGTAGTTTAAAATCTTAGGATTATTCTCTTTGTAGATATATCGTATAAGCAACTTTTATTAGTTTTCTTTCTAGGGATCACTTAGAACGGTCCTTAAGTTTCTGGCATTACCATTTTGCTTTTTTATTTTTTATTTTACAATATAAAAATCTTTCCAGATGATTTCAGTTTCTACAATCCTTTTCCGTATATTTACAAAAGGTGGCAAAACTTAGTTTGTTTACGATTCGCTTTCAGTGAAAGAGACAGCACACAGCAGATGAACTGTAAAAAACAAGTAAACTTGTTTCTACAGTACTCACCTTAATGTAATCCGATAAATCACAAGATTATTATTTTGTGTTTGACCACTGGTTATAACCAAAATTATAATCCGTATTAATTCTTAATAGGACCCTAGCAAATTCGGTGAAACCTTTGTAATAAAGATTGTATTCGCAAGATCATCTGCTGTATGCTGTCTCTTTCACTGCCTGACAGCGCCCTCTATTGTTTCTCATGCTTAATGCACCATTTCAGGCTGATTTATCTATTTACCATAGAACAGTTAAAAGTATCTAAAAGTACACTCAAAAACGAATATATTGCGCTCCTACAAAAAAAAATCCAAAAATTTCCACACGCGAGAGTAAATTTTAAGAAAATTGTTTTTCTTGCAATTTCTCGCAAATGGAAAATTTTTAGCGCAATTCTGAGGGCAGGAATGGATTCCTTTGAATATTTTACATCGATTATAGGTACTCGCGAATTTTTCCAGCCTGCGACGCGTTTCAGGTAACCTAAAAACGCAAAAAAAAAAACGAAAATTGGCCGTAAAAAATGCTAGGAGTAATATTTTTGGCTGAAAATTTGGGATAATACTTGTATTTGAACCCACAATAGAATAAAATAGTTTTGGTTGGGAAAAAATCACGATGCATCAACCTCACGATAGTTGACATGAAATCGCCCATTTACTAATTAATATGTATTACATTTTACATTGTATTTTCGTGGTAAATGGTATATAGGGTGTTCGAAAAATGCAGAAAGTGATTCCTCAATAAAAAATTTAAAAAAAAGTCTATATATAATTATCTTAAATACCCTTAAGCCGATGTTTCTGAAATTTGTCACTGTAAATTAATCGAAAATAATTGAAAAAAATCTACGCCACTGACTTTTTTAAAATTTTTATATTTTTTTTAAATAAAGCAACTCTAATTACAATTTTTTGTTTTTTGATATTTTTTGCTATCTTGCTTCGTTAAAAAATATAAACTCATTGCAAGTTCCTGGATCTGATTAATAGTTAACTCTAGTTGCAAATAATAATTTAATTTAAAGTTTTTTTTTAATGGGGTCTTAAGACTTGCAATTAATTGGTTTTATTTTTTTTTTAAACAAACCAGGTTAAAAAATATTAAACGACAAAAAAGTTTTATTTTTAGTTACTTAATCTCAAAAAATAATATAGTTATTGCACACAACTCAGTGGTGTCAGTCATTTTCGATAAGGTGTCCCCTGAGACGCCATTGGACTTAATAATTTTAATTCAATAAGGTCTAAATTGGTCTCTTATTAATAGAAATAACACTGACAAATTTCAAGAAAATCGGCCACAAAGTATTTAAGATAATTACAAAAAACTCTTTTTTTTAAACTTGATACCCTGTATCTTAGAAACTATGCATTTTCGGATCCATATTAATGGATTTTTTTAAATATTTTTCAATAAGGAATCCCCTCCCAAAATTTTGGCAGTGCATTTTTGGAATACCCTGTATAAATCTCTAAAATAACATTTTAAAACTGTAGTAATTTACTGAATCCCTTACATTCTTGATTTTATCTAAAGAAGAGCCGTTCGCCTTACTTAATCCAGAAAACTCCCTTCTCTTCCATACTGACAAGCTGAAGGAGACCTATCACTCATTAATATGCTAACGGCCTTTGCTTAAAAAGGCAGGGCAATATAATTTTTTTCTAGAAGCTCTCAATAGTAAAACACAAAGCCTTACTTATTTTTTCACACTAATTAAAGAAAAAAAATAAAATTTGTATAGTCAACAATGGAAACTTAAAAAGTTCTTCTAGTATCGTCATCCGTAGATTTGAAGAGAGTTGTGTCTCTACTTCATTTGTTACTGAACTTTAAGCTCTTTCTTGAATCGTCGGTGTTGCGTTCATACCTTCTTCTTGTTCGTCTTGGGTATTTTGCGAATCATCTGAATTTTGCATACCGTCGTCGTCATTTGTGGCTATTTTACTATCATTACTTCTCCAGGTTATAATTATACAAATCTTCGTACAATTCCACCACAAAAACAAACGCAATAATAAATTCTTGTTCGTTATTCATTTAACGCACGTATTTAATTAACCAAAATAATGCAACTGAAACAGAAAAATAGAACGCGACCTATTTTATTGTACACGTTTCAACACGATAAAAATATTTTACGCACATGAATCACACTTGTTTGATTAGTTGAGCGGACTTTTATTTGTTTCATAAAATGTGTTTCATGTTTCATGCTTTATGTATTAGGTTTCCTGTTTCTTTAAAGTGCGGCCTGCCTTAGGAGGCCGCACATCAAAGAAATATGAAATCTGAAACACGAAGCATGAAACATAAAACACGTTCCGTGAAAATAGAACACGGCCAAACAAATAAAAGTCCACTCACTAATGAAACGAGTGTGATTTATGTGGGTATAACATTTTCATCGTGTAGTAACCCTTTTCATGATATAGGCCGCGTTCTATTTTTTTGTTTCAGTTGCATTGTTTTGGTCAATTAAATACTTGCGTTAAATGAATAGCAACCAATAATTTAATATTGTTAGAATAATGCTAGACCCTGGAAAAATGCTGCAGTGGAATTTTTAAGTTATTTGAGAGCTAAATAAAAAAGAAAAATAAATGAATTAACTGATGAGGAAGACAGCGATCTTTTTTTCTTAAGGAGTTTGTTGCCTGATATGAAAAAGTTAAATGATGTTCCAAAAAGGCGGTACCAACTAAGGATTTTGGGTCTTTACGATTAAATTATAAATAAATAATGTGTACCCATTCTAGAGTATAATCCAGCTTCATCCAACTATTATTTAGTATCATTCGCATCATCTTAATTTAATGAAGGCAATAATCAAGCAAGAAATATATTTCAGACAATGACAGTTATTCATCGTATGTTTCTATTGTGTCTGATGCAATTAATATTAATAGTGTTTACGAATAAAAATTAAATATAACTTATCTTAGTGTTACCAGTACTTTTTATTTAACTTTGCCTTTTTTTTTTGGACGAAAGTAATAAAAGAATTGCCATTACAGCAACGACCTCGTCATCTTCACTTTCTATTGTTGACTCTACAAATTTTATTTTTGTTTCTTTGATTAGTGTGTAAAAATGAAACGGTTTTGTTTTTTGTAATTTATTGTTTTATGTTTTATGTTTCATGCTTTATGTTTCAGGTTTCATGCTTCTTTGATGTGCAGCCTCCCTTAGAGTTATGAAATATATGCAGTGACGTAGAACCGCTGGCCGAGCGTAAGTGCTGATGGTAAGGTTTTAGTTTTACCGTTTTACAAAATGGTTTAACTGTCCTGCCGTCAAGTGATTCCTGTAGAACCGTTTATATAATTTTTAAAAAAATGACTCACGTGGGTAAAGCAGCCAAAGAAAACGAAAAACCAACCAATAAAAAAAAATAAAAAAAGACATAGAAGTATGTAAAAACTATTCATTAAAATTTACTTTAAAAATTTTTGGTTTTATTAAGGTACAGGTGTTTAAGAAAACCCTTTTACCAGGCAAACTGTGAAACTTTGTCGTTTTTGCAAATATGTTTTATGTTGTTGTGGCGGATTCATGTTTTAAAAAAATTCGTTTGGGTACTCGACAATATATGTACAATGGGACCGCTTCGGTCCTGATCTCGGAGTATAGCGATTGTGTTCAGCCTTATTGACACCTATTAACTAGCAGATCGTTAACACTTATCTACGTTTTGGTGGCAAATCTGAAACCGATATCAAGATAAACTTTAATAAAATATAAAATAGTATTTAAAATATATTTTGATTTGATTTTAGAAAAAATTTATTTCTCATTAACAATGATTTTTTTATAAAATTACACTATTTTAACATTATCAATCATGTATATTTTATTTAAAGTAAAGATACCATTTACTTAGCTCTTTATCAATCTGTTTTTTTTTGAACACAAATTTTGCAAATTCTTCTTTTCCTAACAACCTCATTTCTAGTGGCCTTTATAGATCTTGCTGATGAATGCCAGTTGCATTGTTGGGACACCATAATTATAATATCTACATGTTTGAGTCGAGATGCTATTCGATAATAAAATCTCTTATAATATAACATTTCGTATCTTACCATTTTGCACGGGATGTATAGTTAAGAGCCTTATTAACCTGGTGAAAATTTAAGTTCATTGTCATCGCCTTTCTATCCAAGATGTTGGCAGGGATGTTTGTTCAAGGCCTGTTAGGCAGCTTCTTTTATGTTTTTGTCCAATTTTGTTAGTCGCAAGGTTTTGTCGAGGTAATAAATATCTTTTCTATTAGTGAAAATTTTTGAGGTTAGGTTTATCGCATTAGTGGAAATTTACTTTTATTTTCTGTTTATTTTTTAAATTTGGGCCCTTTCTACCTGGGACTGTAATCATGCATGGTCGTCTGGTAAAAGAGTGATTTTAGGTACTGCCTTCAGGAGTATTTACTCTAAAGGTCCTGATTCAAGGTTGTTTTGGAAAACGGCACTTTTAAGAGACTTTGACAGCAGCGACGGATGAGTGAAGTTCGGTTTGTTGAATATTTTTAATCAGCAAAGATTAAAGACATCCATAAGTAATTTTTGTAACAAACCGATACCAAATCTCCGAAAAGGCTGAAATCGTATTTTTCGGTGAATATTTTTGGGATAAAGTGCCGAAATTTGCGGAGATGGTTCTGAATGTTCAGGATTTGTGTTGATCCAGTAGCTGTTGTAAGATCTTCGAGGCCGCCCTCTAACCTTTAGGCCTCTTTTCAACTTTTTTCAACTCTTTTCGATCTCTTTTCAAGACCAGATTCTTTTTAAGAATCTTCTCAACTTACCTCTCTACTCTCAGTGGTAGACTCTCTCCTCAGCTGTGAACTGTTCTACAGACTAAGTTGTAGACCCTCAGTTGTAGACTTTTCTACACTCTTAACCTACTTTCTTCTTTACCAAAAAACAGGAAGTATATATTTTAGTTTTTAAGTCTAACTCTCTAACGCTTTTTTTATTGTAATTGATACATTTAAACGCCTATTTTTTAATACATGTGATTTGTTTTAAATTTTACAATGGCTTTTATTTAGCTGACCATAATAATTTCTTCATATTATTTTTTTTCTTTCGACCTATTGATTTTTTTGTTGATAAATGTTAACTTTTTTTGTTGTGCACTGGTGTGTAATCGCCCAAGCAAGCTCCTATAAGATCTAGGGGACTTCTAGTTTGTAGTACGTAAGAAAACTGGTGGCGCCATTACGAACTCACTATTCCTTATCCTGAGCTGCGGGTAGATTTGCACGCACACCTACAGCTTGCTTTGGCGTGAAGCTAACCTATGCACGGGTTCTTTAATTCGTTGTAATTTTTATTATATTTTCTTTTTCTGAATAATTGGTGTGGCTCATCACAATCACAGTCACACCAATTTATATTAAACACTACTTTAAAGAAAGCGCGTGGCAAATTTTTGGCGCCCAACGTGGGCCTGCCAATTAAATTTTCCTTAAAAATTAATCTGGGACCAATTTAAGAACGGTCAACTCTTGTGTGGGCTAAGTAAAGAACAGTTTAGATTTTTTAACCCACTAATGAGATTAACTGATTTAATTATTGCTTACGTTTAATAATCTTATTATTGCCTTTATTGTTTTTCCGTATTATTATAGACTTTGTCTCTTACATATAATTTAACTTTTTTCCATAGATGTAGAACTAAGATACAATCAAATGTTGCTACACCCCAGAGTAACAAGGTGGATGAAGCTTTTTTTTAAATAAATTTTCAATTTTTACGGTTGGAATATTTATTTAGAAAAGAATTTTTCCAATTTACGGTTTTAAACTTTGGAGCATTTTAGAGATATTTATGGGAAAAATTATCTTCAAAATGTTGTGGTTAGTTGTGATATATTTACAGTAAATTTGAGTCAAATATTACTGTAATTTATATGATACTACCTTTCGAAGATAGCTGCCAGTAAATTGACATATAATATAAATGAAAAAAAATGTATTTTTAATATTATGTCATAGTAGCTAAACAGAAGTGGTAATTTTTGCTTGTTTGTAAGAGTAAGTTGTTTCTTAATTTTATATTTATGAAAAAGAGGGTTAAAAATAAGAGAAATAGATAATAGCTAAGAAAAAAGTGGCTGCAAAGAAGAACGAAAACTTATACATTAGTTTTCCTAAAGAGAGGAAGCGTCAGTGATGGACACATGTTAGTTTTAGTAGGTACCTAGATATATATGTATATGTACATCTAAAATGCGTTCGGACTTTTTTTTAAATTGGTAAATATCTTTATATTTTTAATTACTGATGTATTTAAAATGTGAATTTTTAAAAGTAAATTAAAATTTCAGAACATTTTTGATAAAGAAATACACTTATTTGATTTACTTAAGATTGTGTTTTTAGGCTGAACCGATAGTGGCTGAAGTCTAATGCAACGTTTCGCACATTATTTATTGTGCTTTTCAAGTGTAAGTATCTAAAAAAATATAATTAAATTTAAAACAGAACATCACACAATATTTTTTTACAGTTTTAAAAAATTAATATTAAAATTTAAACAATGACAATTTAAAAATCAACATTTAAAAAGTCTAATCTAACAAGAAATCAGGTACATAATAAAATTAATTTAAACAGGATATCTACCTTGGAGTTGCGATACATTGTAATTACTGATAGAATTTTGAATCTATGTCTGTTGGATTTATTTTTTATTTAAACCAAAACAGATAAAGGCTTACTGTTTCCATATTTGTTTTTAGGTATGTTGTATACAGGAGCGTGTTTGTTGTTTAAGATTCATGTTTATGTAGGGCTCAAAACACATTTACTTTTGGGACAGTTACCTATATTGAGCTACGGGGCATCCTCAATAGCATAAAAAACAAAAGTGGTTGTGATGTGTATGGGCTTAATGCAGCAATGATTAAAAAAATAAAAAATATTATCATCATTCCTCTTACCAAACTTATAAATGAAATGATTACAGCAAATATTTTTCCGAACATTTTAAAAGAAGCAATTGTACTACCAATCTTTAAACAGGGTGACAAAAATAAATGTAGTAATTATAGACCCATTTCAATATTACCTATAATATCTAAAATTATTGAGAAAGCTATGGCTGTTAAGATGGTGAGTTTTCTTGAAGGAAATAAATGTTTTAGTCTCTGCCAATTTGGCTTTAGAAAAAATCAAAACACTGTCAAGGCAATTTTAAATCTAGTATCAAAAATACTACAGGCCTTCGAGGATTTTAGGTATGACGCAGTACTGTTCTGTGACCTCAGTAAAGCTTTTGACTGTGTGTCGCACAGCATTCTGCTTCAAAAACTTAAATATTATAATTTTCAGGACGACTCTATTGAGTTAATCAGATCATATCTGGAGAATAGAGTGCAAAGGGTGAGGGGTGTGGTAGGTTTATCAGCGAGGAGGGCTGTCACCATAGGGGTGTCCCTCAGGGCTCAGTTCTAGGACCCATCTTATTTTTGTTATATATTAATGACCTTCCTTATCAACAACGGGCAAGGTGTGACTATACACTCTTCGCTGATGATACTGCTATTTCTCTTACTTCAGAAACTCTAGACGAAGCGAGGCAGGAGCTGTGTGACGCGCAGTCGGGTGCTGAGGACTGGTTCAGTGCCAATAGGCTGCTTTTGAACCACTCAAAAACAAAAAAAATATTTTTGCTTTGAGGGAGGTTGGAAATGAAAATGACAGCTGTCCCCGGATTAAATTTTTAGGACTCACACTGGATCCCAAGCTAAAATGGGATGCCCACATAGATTATGTGTCAAGTCGGCTCAGGAGTGGCTTGTTTGCGCTGCGAAATTTGTCCCGGTGTATTGGAACAACTACCTTGAAAATAGCATACTTTGCTCTGTTCCACTCTATTATGACATATGCATTGTTGGCATGGGGACATTCCCCACAAGCTGCCAGAGTGTTCGGATTACAGAGAAAGGCTATAAGAGTCATATGTGGCTTAGGATTTAGAGAGGATTGTCGAGAAGCTTTCTTGCGCCTGGGTATACTAACATTACCATCAGTGTACATATTCGAAAATCTTCTCCACATAAAGTGCAATGAGGGTACATACAGAGTGCACAGTGGAGTCCACGAGCATGATACTCGAAACAGAAAAGATCTTGTCCCTGCATACCATCGTTTAACGGTGTCGGATGGTCCTGGCTACTTCGCTATAAAATTCTTTAATAAATTGCCCAGCAATATAAGAACATTGAATTTACCAAGATTTAGGGCTACAGTAAGAAGTCTTTTGTTAAGAAGGGCTTTTTATAGTTATAATGGGTTCTTAACTGCAAACTTTACCACGGAAAAGTAGGGTAATATTTTTCAAATTTAGTTTGTTAAATACGTATTCTATTTTATTTATTTTAATTTACATAAATTGACCCTTTGTTATATCTGTGATTTTACTGTATTTGTGAGATAGACATTTTATTTTGATTTTAAACTACATAAAATTGTACCTCTCCTATGACTGTGATAATAATTGTTCTAATTGTTTAAGATTTACTGTGATATGATGTTTTATACAACATTTATGTACTTTGTTTGTTGACGAATGTGAATACTGTAATTGTATATTTGACATGAATAAAATTATCTTTATCTTTATCTTTTATCTTTATCTTTTAGGGCAGTTGAATCATTTTTGGTATATTTGTACCCGTTTAGTCTACTTTTTAAGTATTGTGTCGTCATTCCAATATATTTTTTAGAACAATTTAGGCATGGAATGGAGTAAATTAAGTTAGACTTTTTTTCTTTGGTATTTGACTTTTTAAAGGTGTAAATAACGAGTTTATTAAATTATGCGCCTTATGACAAACAATTACAATCAAAACATAACGTGATTGTTGAACGTTTTTTAACCATATGTACTAGTAAAATATAAAAAACCCTTTACCCCAAATTACCAATTACTTATTTTGCGACATTCATCGTTTTTTCTACCTACTCTTTATTTGCTGTTAAAAAAAAAAATTATAAAAAATTATTTAAGCAATAATAACTAAATATAACAATATATACATTAAAAAATTTAACTGTTTAAAGCTATTTAAATTATTTAATCTTTCTTCATTTAAATTCCTGTCTTAAAAAATATAAAAGGATCACATTCTTATTGTAGTCTTTTATTAAAAACTGTTTATCTTACGAACCATTAATAGTTTAAAAATAATTAATTTTATTATACTTGTTAATGTTTAAGTACATTTAGGTTATTTATATATAGTTGTCGTCCATTAAAACTAATTATTACTTTTTTCTAAAATTAGACAATCTTAGATAAGATAATCTTGTTTTTGTATAATGCATAAACAATTAAAATTAATTTTTATTATTTTAGTGACACATGCCAGTAAAAAATAAACATTATTTAAAAATTACTTCTTAGCTATTTAACCAACAAGGGGTAAGAGTTTGTATAAAAATTTGTCATTTCTAAGTTAGGGGTATATATTACTATTAGAAATGATCTGTTTTAACATTTCTGGAATTACATCCCTTGGGGGGTAAAATGGAAATAGACTTTTGTATAGAAAAATTGGTGTAATAATGAAGTTGTAAATATGGAAGTTGGTAATTAGGCCATTAAGGACCTAAGAAAATGGAAGATGTTAACTAAATATATAACAAAATTACCAATTGATGCCCGAGTTTGTTACATTATTTTTTTATGGCGCAATTTTTTTTCAGCACATTAAAAAAAACATTTTTTTTTATTTAAATTGATGATAACACTCTAAAGTAATATTTTATTATTATGGTAAAAATGGTAAAAAAAGGCCTCAGTTGGCCATAACTGCGGAGGCCATTAGGTCTACAAGCAATTGTCATTTATTTCACATCAAGATTTCTGTTCAAGAAGTCAGTTTAAGTGCATTTTTCATCTTTAAAAACTTAGGTACCCAAACAAAGACGATCTTTAGTCAGTGTTCAATAACCGAATTTCGAATTCACATTAAAATATTTATTAATAGTAATATTGAGCTGTAAACTTAATCTTAATTAAGTATAATTATTAGAAATATAGGCTATATTTTATTGAAAAAGAAATACGATCAATTTATGTTTAATTCGACATTATTTAAAAATACTATTATTATTCTTGCAGACAGTCGATTAAGTAACAAGACCCATAAAATAGATAAACAACTCAATAAATAAACTGTGTCAAAAATATTTATTCCAAGAAGTGTAAACAAGAATGACCACTGGTGGCCACGTGGCCTTCCTTTTGCCCTTGCTGCAAATGAAACATATATATGTTTTAACCCAATAAATTACGTTTAAAATTGAGTGATGGGGCTTCGCATTATTCCCGGAATTGAATGTTTTTCAAACCAAAAATGTAGGTCAAGCAGTGTGTATATTTGCCAGACATACTGATAATATTTTTTTTATTGTTGTCTTGTCCATTTAAATTTAATTATTTTTTAAGAAATTATTTTTATTTACATAGCATAAAAATAAGGTGAAAAAAGTCGACTATTTTTATAATGTACAAATTATTTATTTTATTTATTGCATTTTACTTTTCATTACTTTACATAACTCTAATCCAGTGGTTCCCAACTGGTAATCCGCGACCACAACAGGTGGCCTGTATGAACCTATGAAGTTGTCTGCGGTTATAAAAACAGACAAACTAAAGATCTATCTGAAAATAACAAAAGTTAGTTAAAGTCCAAGATTGCAAATTCTTACTAATATTAGAACGCCAAATAGTGTTGGGAATACCCTTCTACAATAACAATAACAATATATAGCATTATTCATTGCCCATTCTTAACTTTTAAAACTTGGCCTAAAACAAATAATTTTTAAAATATTGGGGAAAAAGCTATAACTTTGATTTTTTTTAAATAATTTATTTTAAAGAGATATTTTTAAATAAATTTTACTTTACTACGCTAACTTTTTGTTTGCCACAATATTATAAAATACAAACCTTTGATAAACACTTAATGATTTTTATTTTTAACCACATCAATAACATGGTAAATGTAGCTTTTCATCTCTCTCCAAGGATACAGGCAAATACCCTTAAATTATGATTTTGTCATTAAGTCTAACATTGAAAATATGTTTTATGGTTTTGTGGCGGATTCATATTTCAGAAAATTTTCCTTGGAATAGCTCGCCTTACATTTTTTTAAAAATTGAGATTACTCCGGTCCTGGTCCCGGGGTATAACGAACTGAGCCTGCTCAGCCCTGTTGATCCCTATGAATTTGCAGATCGCCTGTAGTAAAAAAGAAGGAAAACCCCCCAAACAAAACAAAAAATTAAAAACACTTATCTACGTTTCGGTGGCTAGTCGGTCACCGTGGTCAAAATAAAATTAGAAGAAAAAATTAAAATTTAAATTAAACGTTTAAAAAAAAGCATGAAAAGTTTAGACAGTTTTCTAAATTTTTTGAATTGACAAATTTAAAAAGCTGTCAAAATTTCCTGACTTTTTAATCCAAAATTTTCTTAAACATTAAGTTTATATTTCTATTTTTTCTTTTTATTTTATCTGGGCAATTAATAAATAAATTACTGTGTTTGATTTTTTAGATTTTTCGGGGTTTTTTCTTCTTTTTTGTTGCAGGCGGTCTGCAAGTTCATGGAGCTCAATAGGGCTAAGCAGGCTCAATTGGTAATACCTCGGGACCTGGACCGTAGTGGTCTCATTTTCTAAAAAATTGTAAATAATTTATTTTTTAATGTTTTCTTTTAAATGCTGTTATTTGTAAAAAAGGTTTTATTAGTGTCCTTGAAAACCGGAATATTTAAGTTTAAGATACATTCAGAGGCGGATTTAGATATTTGCCGCCTAGGGACTGATAGCGTATTGCCGCCCCGCCCACCACAACCCCAGCCACCCCCGCGGTCCACGTCCACCAGTATAGCGCCGGTTGATAATAGGTTATTCGTGTCTTAAATTTTCTTCTATATGTTTACTCTATTTTAATATATTCTTAGCAAAAAGGTCACACACACACACTCTTCATTGTTATTTACTTTAGCTATTTCTCATTTAATAATAATACTAAGGATAGTATGATTCAATTATTTTTTTAAAGTCATAAATTACAGGAGAGATTAAAACTCCCAACATGTCAATACACAAAGAACGATATTTATTTGTATGTAGGTATAGTAACATTTAGGTAAAAATTTAATAAGATATAAATCTAATATTTCGTTGATCCAAATAACAAAAATGTAAACTTACTTTAGAAACGATTGACACGCTTAAAGTACAATACTATTAAACATAAAATCATACTTCTGGTGAAGAATTGTTCAAAAGGAAAATTACAATTGTTTTCTCCGAAATCTTCGAGATTTGGTGTTCGAAAAAGCGTCAATAACGTCTTCGAAGTCCACATTCTTAGTTATCGCATGTTCAATGCTTAGGACTGCTACCTTTTGAAGACGTGTTTCACGCATTTTAGAGCGGGAATAATCTTGTATCCGTTTCAGAACAGAAAATGACCTTTCTGTTAAACAATTAGTAGCTGGGATGGTCAAAAATAGCCCCAACGTAATATCTATGTAAGGGTATATGTCTAGCAGGTTGTTTTCATGCAAGATCTCATACAGTCTCAGAAGAGTTTTTGGTCGTTCCTTTTCATTAAATTGGTTTAAAAATCCAAAAAAATGTAAAGCCTCATTGGCAAATTCCTCTGGTTTGGGAAGGTCTTTGTTATAAAAATTGCACAATCTGCTACTCTGATCAATAAGTTTTTTCATATCAATGCGCAAAGCATTGCTTTTGACTAGGAAGCCAAACAGTGAATTTATCTCGTCATACGAATTCTTTTTTTTTTCAATTCATTGATCAGAGTGTCGAGATTTACTAGACGTTATCACGTCAAAAAGGTAAAATTTGTCGCCCCCTTAAATTTGCCGCCCTGGACTGTAGCCCCTTCAGCCCCCCTAAATTCGCCACTGGATACATTCTTCATAAATTAACATGTTTAAGGCAGTCTTAAAATAAGAAAAAAATTTAAAAGATATAATTAAGATGGTATTGCCTTTAAAAAGCACGATGATCTATTAATAAAGCAACAATATCCAACCCTATTTAAGGACAGAGACTGTGTTAAAATTAAAGCTTTCGTATATAATTTTTATAGTCAAAAATATTACGTAAAATATATTAAACTTTATTTTTCTTGTATTTCTTTTTATTTTATAAATTTTATTAACATTTCTTAGGGCGGTTATTCTAATGGAGTTTATTTTACCAGTTGCTACCTTTCAGCTCTGTTATATTACATTCCGATACATTGATTATAGTCTGTCTCAGAGTATACCGTGTTAGCTCTTGCCTTCATTTATGGATTATACCTGCCGACAGCAATAAAACTGCGGATCGGTAGGTATTAAAGGACAGAACATTAGGGACGGACTTTAATAATATAAAGATTTATAACTTATTGTTTATTTAGGTAGTATAATCTTAAAATTACATTAAGAAATTAAATATATGCAAAGTTTTAATACATTTATAACTGCATTATCTATACATAATTACATTTTTAATCTAAATATCTAAATCTAATTCTGTTTCACTATCAGAGTCATCATTGAGATTAATTACAATAGGATTTATATTGTTTAGGATAGAAATGTAAGAGTTCTCAATTTTTATAATGTGCTGTAATGAATTTTTTCAGCTCTTAACTGGTATGTTAGTAATTACATTTTTTATCAAATTCATAACACTGGGACTTAAAGTAGGTGTAACATTTTCTGCTCTGATCTTTGATTTTACTTGGTTCCACTAATGCTCTATGGGGTTAAACATACAGTGATACGGAGGAGGCCGTAAGACATTATGCCCAGCCTGTTCAGCTAAATTATCACATACATTGTTTTTTAATTGCATATGAATTTAGAACTTCCAAAAGTTGCGTTTTTTTTAACAAATATTCCTGGATTTCAGTTTTTGAACTTGATAAAGCTGGTGCTTTGTGTAGCAGACGGTTGTGGTAGCTTGAGTTATTCATGACAATAACACTGTTGTTTGGAATATTTTTTAAAAGATAATTTTGAAACCAGTTTTCAACAAGTTCTGCACTTGTATCCTCATGATAATCCAAGCTAGAATCCTTAATATTCTATGCAGACAACGGCAAGCATTTTGGGACAAATCCGTCTTCTGAATCAGCATGTATTATGGTAATGCGTTTTCCTTTATTCGAAGGTGCTTTCGTCTGACAGTTTTGACTAGAATCAACCCATCCTTTGCATACTGTGTCGTGTGTATCGAACCATGTTTCATCAAGGTAAATTATGGATCTGTTTTCTAACCTATATCTTTTAATTTCTTGAAGGTAATTAAATCTTCAAGTGCGTAATCTGTGCGATTCCATTACTATTTGTATTTTGTCTATTTTGCGGTATTTAAATCCCATTTTACAAACAACTCTATGGAGGGTGGCACTGTGTCAAAAATATTTATTCCAAGAAGTGTAAACAAGGATGACCACCACTGGTCACGTGGCCTTCTTTTGCCCTTGCTGCAAATGAAACATATATATGTTTTAACCCAATAAATTACGTTTAAAATTGAGTGATGGGGCTTCACATTATTCCCGGAATTGAATGTTTTTCAAACCAAAAATGTAGGTCAAGCAGTGTGTATATTTGCCAGACATACTGATAATATTTTTTTATTGTTGTCTTGTCCATTTAAATTTAATTATTTTTTAAGAAATTATTTTTATTTTTCACCCATAAAAATAAGGTGAAAAAGGTCGACTATTTTTTTTAAATGTACAAATTATTATTTTTTATTTATTGCGTTTTACTTTTCATTACTTTACATAACTCTAATCCAGTGGTTTCCAACTGGTGATCCCCGACCACAGCACAGGTGGCCTGTATGAACCTATGAAGTTGTCTGCGGTTATAAAAATAGACAAACTAAAGATCTATCTGAAAAATAACGAAAGTTAGTAAATGTCCAAAATTGCAAATTTTTTACTAATATTAGAACGCTAAATAGTGTTAGAAATACCCTTCTACAATAAAAATATATAGCATTATTCATTGCCCATTCTTAACTTTTAAAACTTGGCCTAGAGAAAAATAATTTTTAAAATATTGGGGAAAAACTTAAATTTGTTTTTTTTTTAATAATTTATTTTAAAGAGATATTTTTAAATAAATTTTAAAATTTAAAAATCACGTCGATGTATTAATAAACAACAATATGCAACCCTATTTAAGGACAGATACTGTGTTAAAATTAAAGCTTTCGTATACAATTTTTATAGGCAAAATTGTTTTTTGGGAACCACCCCGTCTTCTGAACCGGGTGTATTTGGTAATGCAATTTCCTTTATTTGAAGGTCTTTCGTTAAGTTTTAACTGGAATCAACCCATCCTTTGGATACTGTTCCCCTTTTATCAACCTGTTTCATCAAGGTAAATTATGGATCTGTTTTCTAACCAAATCTTTTAATTTCTTGAAGGTAATTAAATCTCCAAGTGCGTAATATGTCGATTCCTTACAATTTTTTTGTCTATTTTGCGGTACCATTCCGATGATAAATTCCATTTTACAAACAACCATGGAGGGTGGCACGGCTTATTTATATAGGTGTCGTCTTCGTCTAGCTTTTTTTCAGTTTATCCAAGGTAAGAATTCTCCACAAAAACAATATTTTTCCCAATTAGACCCCGTCCTATTTTAAAAGGTGAAATTGAAAATCACTACGTTTTTTTTTGTTCAATTCTTCACTAATAATAATATCCCTTATCAATATATTGGAGTTTTGTAAGTAGACAGGTTTTTTTAAAAAACTTTGTTTAATTAACCTCTACTGATTAAAGTTTCATACACATTTTTCATAACCTGTTTTCCCATCTTGACAAATAATTTCACGCGACATATTTATTCTCTTAAAACAACTTTTTCGAAACCCAGTAAAAACGGTTATTCAACACGGCCACTAAAATATTAGCCAAAATATTTAAAAGCCCAAGGGTTTTCTAAGAAATCCCCGGCCCACCCCCTTCCCTTATGAACAAATGGGTTTACCCAATAACAAAAAGGTAATAAAATTTTAAAGGTTTTTGGGGTATGGTCCGTCAAAAGCCATAACGATATACTTTGAGACAGACTATACCCATATTTTTTTTTAGTTTTAAAACTGCATTGCTAATAAACAATATTTTTAAATACCGGGGAAAAACAACAGACGACATTTGCATAGTGTCAGTGATGTAAGAGATAAACTTTAAGGGTAATGTAAAAAAACCCAAGTAAAATTTAAAATGGTAGATTTTCGCAATAAACACTTTTTTAAAATATTATAGATCTTATAAGGCATGTCAAAGGATGAAATGATTTTTATTTTGTTTTTATATGGGGTATCTCATACGGTACTCAAAATGTAGTTTCTGCATCAAATTATATGCATACTTTCTTACAAACGATTAAAAATCGGAATTAATAAAATGTTATAAGTGTTACAATCGAGGTTACAATGTAATAGGTCAAAATTTGTTTCAAATATTTTTATGAAGTTTCTGGTGACGTACTAAGTAGAGGGCGATATATTTGAGATACTTTTGTCATTTTTTCCTTCACACTTGTTTGAAAAGTAAGGGATATTTCAAATTTTAAATAGAACTATGGATTTTTTATTTTAAAATACAAATCTACCAAAAAACACGGTGATGACTAATTATGTCGGTACATTTTAAAAATCACCCTTAACTTAATTTTAAATTACCTAGCTTGAATTAAGCCTAGGAAGTTGTTTAAAATGCACCTCTTTGACGTTCAAACACTTTCTCATTCTTTTTCAAAATCATTTTCGTTCCCACTTCAACATTGTAGGTGTTACTAATTATTACCTACATTACTTTTCCTTTATAAAGCCCCACAGAAAAAATCAACTGGAGGCAAATCAGGCTGTATCACATAACGGGATTGAGCTTCATTCTGCTGAAACAATATGTCAGGATTTATGTGGTGGTTTGGAAACTAATGTAATTGGTTTAAAAAACCCTGGTGCACTTGTCTATTTAAATCTTCTGCAGAAAATGCGAATCAATAACTCTATCCCTGAAATACCACATCATACGGTAATTGAACAGGAATGTTGATTTGGCATCCAATGGAAATTATTCGGCATCCAGTAATGCATATTGTGTGTATTTCAAAATAACAAAAACATACCATTCCATTTCCCTTAAAAGGGTATAATGTAATATCTATCATCCTGTAATATGTATCATCATGTGATTAGTACGTCACAAACATATTAGGAAAATATTTAAAACAGCTTTCGATATATCGCACTGAAGCACTTTAAAAAGCTTACTCTGTATAGACTAATTCCAATTAGCCCATCAAGGCCCTTGGTAGTGCTCCAGGTCAAGTTCAGGCCAATTCGCCCATCGCACGAATGTGTGCATTTTACATAAAATGTTTTAGCCTATTTTTCCTCCATTATAACGTCGGTCTCGTTCCACATAAAGGTATGAAATTTGGTATGTAAATTTAAATGTTTTAAAAATCTATGAAAACATTTAAAATATTATGTCAAGTGATCTCATTGATTTATCAAAATTATGGGGCACTTGCCGAGGAAGTAGAAACAGATAAATAAAAGATAATAAAAGAAAAATTTTTAAAACTGCATATAGACTTCGCACAACAGTAGGGCTGCTACCAGGGCACGATAGCCTAAGAGGACACCTACGCAAAATAGGCTCATACAATAGGGACCCAAGTTGCAGAATGTGCGATGAAGGGAAAAAAAGCCTATCACATCCTGTGCAAATTTAAAGCGTTAAATGACAAAAACAGGCATTTTTGGGCCACCGAAAATAAGCCCACAGGAATATATCAATCAACCAGTCTTAGGGTTACACAGACCTACTGAACAAAGTATACTGAGAAAAGAGGTATTAAATCCCCTCTTTTCATAATTTATTATTCACTGAACTCATAAAAAAGGAAAGAGACCTTACCAAAAAGACTTACGCAAAATAAGGGTTACGTTTCTATCCCAAAATCTCGGCTTCTTAAAGTATTAAGATCCAAAATTAAACCAAGTTCCAAATTCTGTCCACAATTTTATTTCACTCTGTTTTAAATAGGCAAGTTTTTTTCTGATCTGCGTGCATTAATAAAAAATTGTCTGTATTAATGAACAAGGATTATTCAATAAAACAGACAAATCAGTAAAGAACTTGCCAAGTCAAAAAAACGTGGAATAAAATTGTGGATAGAATTTGGTCTTATTTTAGATCTTAGTACTTTACTGTACTTAGTTTTTGGTAAGATATTCATTACTACACGATATAGCGTTTGCTATTATTAAAACCACATTTTTTTTGTCTCATCAATATTCTAGAAGATAATTTTTTAAACTAAGAAATATCAAAATATTATATTATTTCTTTATTTTATAAGCTAAACCCAGTTCCCCCGGTGTATACTAGTTCTGTCCATGGTCAGAATATCACCATTTGAATAAAAGGTCGGGGAGAGTTCGCTCCGGGTTAAAAATTCTTAGAAGTAATTTATACCTGGACTCGTGGTTTTCTAATAATGCATTAATGTAAAAGCAAATCATGGATCTTTCTAATTTTTTCGTCGATAAAATTTGGGGGAAAAAAAAAGCTTTAAAAGAAAAACCCATGACTAGAACTTAGGCTTTTTATTGTTAAATTATCC